>CAKALG010040699.1:0-19346 GCA_916700815.1 Helicolenus hilgendorfi | reverse complement strand
ATATGTATATGTCTCTCAAACCTGTCACAGTAGCAGTGACAGCCCTGGTTTACTGAACTGAGCAGCTCATTCACAGTTATCTTGCACCATAAACCGATTTGAAGATTAGATTATCTTGTATGGGTCGTTTTTATCAGTTCACATTGTATCATTGACAGGCATTAACTTCTCCTCTTTAGTCATTTTGAAGCCAACCTGGGTGATAAATAATTGAAACCTCTTTGTCCCTCTCAGGTTTTGTCTCCTTTACATTACAGGGTGTGCTGTTTTTTAGGGACCACAGTCTCGGCCTCTTTATCATGTGCTCTTCTTCTCCCAGTTGGCAGGGGTATTTGTGATGGCGGTGGGTTTTTGGACCTTGGTTAAGAAGAGCGACTACATCAGCCTTCTCTCCTCCAACAACTACGCTGCCTCCGCCTACATACTGTGCCTGGCTGGAGCCATCGTCATGGTAACAGGCGTGCTGGGCTGCTGTGCCACCTGCAAGGAGCAGAGGAGGCTACTGCGAGTGGTAAGAGATCACGTCGGGGTAGAGAGACGATGGAAGCTGCACACAACAGCACCAGATGATTTGTTCTGTGCAACCTAAACACAATTAAACCAAACAGTGGGACAGAGTATTTTCATGACCAATTGTAGTTTCACTAATGGCTTTTGAAGACGAAGGGAAAAAAAAGGGGTGAGCAAGAAACGTCATCTGGTTTGTCAGTGATCTGGAAGTTAACCCTAATGCTAAAAACACTAATCATAAGATAAATATAAGGGTGCATTCACAAACCAACATTTTGTCCATTTTCATCAAACTCTGGTGCGGGTTCGTTTGGGCAGTTATGAACGCAGTAATCGTACGATACGTATCGAGATCGCTTGCAAGAGGTGGTCTCGGACCAATTCCAAGCGAACCAAAACACAGGCTGTCTGTGCGGGCATTTGTTGAGATGGAGACAAGTAAACTACAGGTTAACGTGAGTGGGAGAGGACTGAGCTGGACTGTGTTGTTTGCTTGACATCTGGGCCAAAGAGAACATACAGAATATGAAAAATATAGTCCACAAAAATAGTGATGTTTATAAAGTCCTTGGAGATAAACTGGAGGAGAAGGGATTCGTGCACACGGTCGATCACTGCAGAGTCAAAGTGAAACACTTTGACAGCATCAATGTCCGCTATCCCCTGCATAGAAGTGGCAGCTCTCGAGAAGAAATAGATAAATGACTCCTTCTTACACGCCCTTTAGCAAATTATCTTTTTTTATTTGGTCCGATTTGATTTGTGCACTGTGAAACCGAACCAGACTAAATAGAAAACAAACCAAAAGTATCAATTGAACTCTGATTCGGACTAGCCAAACAGACTTGTGAAAGCACCATAAAACATGTAACAGCCCCTGCAATAAAAAATGAACAGCAGTCTTTAGTTTTGACTATATGGAGTTGAACTAACTTTATTGCCATTCCAACAGATATTGGAACTTGCCTTGGTGAGTGGACAGGAAGAACAGCATATTAAATATGTCACAGCCAGGCTCTTAGGTTGCAAAAATCACAGTTTATTTACAAAACAATAATTAAATGTAGAGGTCAGTATCAGTAATCAGTGGTGTAGGAGTGCATGGATGTGTGTGTGTGTGTGGGTGCATGGAGAAAAAGAGAAAGAAAAGCCGCGCCGCGATGTCCACAGGAATGGAGGGATGTGCGTGAAGGCGAAGAGGGTTTTATTGTCAGCGCTACACCGGGCCCAGGTTCTAGCTCATCAGCTCATCAGGTCCTCATCTCAATCAGGGCCTGCAATAAACAAAAGACACCAGCGAGCCAACACACCTAGTGGTGGGGAGGGGTCGTCACAAATAATAAAACCATTACATGAATAAGACATTTTAAAATCTAAGCTGCAAACAGAGTATACCAAGTGCCAACGTTTTACCATTCAGGAGTCGGATAGCCTTGGGGAATGTACTTCTTTTTAGAGAATGTGCTCTTCTCAAACTTTTTCCCTGCTGACCACCACCTGCCCAGGTACAAAACAAAGGAAAAACGCCGGTTCTCTATCTGCACAGGCTTTTTATTTTCTGCCTGTTATTGTGTTCGACATGAAGCGGTAACTTGTACGCTGGCAAACTTTCTGTCCTGTCTCCAGCCAGATGGCGAACTAGCGTATTGTTAGAAGAAACAGAACATTTTTCACATGCGGTGATTATAAAGCAGATGCCACAAAAGACTTACAAATTAACATCCATTGTCGAAGTGAGCGAGCGAGTGTGTTGTAGAATTTTTTTATTTAAAAATTCAGGCTGATTCTATACACTAAATATCACCGGATTGCATATTGTTCAGTAGGATGTACATCGGTTAATTTGACATTGTCCTTAGCATCAGAATGCATTTTGTTTTTGCATCTTAGAATAAGCCAAAAAGTAAATGTGGGACACCGTGGATAACTTCCAGACGTGATAAGTTGTTAGAAGGACATTGTGGTGCCACACACACCACGGCCAAGGTGCCAGCCTCGATTGGGTTCACTTCAGACAAAACAACAACTTCATACAGTAGGAGCGTGTGTGCCAGTATTTGATTTGGCACACTGTACACAGCACAGGGTTTTGCCAACAGAGACCTGCATGGCACTAAATATGCACAAAAACAGCCAGAAACACGGTACTGTTAACACACTGTTCAGGCCTTCATCCTCACATTTCAACACGCTACTGTGGGCGCAGCTCAAATGTTTGTCGTACAGTATATGCCTTTGCAAGAACATGCGTCATCTTTGGCATTATCCGCTTTTCACCGGAGACGAGTCCACAAAAATTCGGCACAGCCAGATATTTTAAAGTTACTATTAGCTTCCATGAACTGAAAACACACTGTGAAAGGGTTAAAGTTGTAAGATGGAAACACAGACCACTCCTAGACCGGAAAACACCGTGGTAGAGACCTGTCAATCACAAGATAGCCACGGCCTAAAGCATCATCCCCTACTTTATGGTCTATTTGACTCTAAATGGGACCATTTATAATAATGGCGACTCCTCTGGTTGCAAAAAGAAGTCTGATTGTATAGAAGTCTATGAGAAAATGAGCCTACTTCTCACTTGATTTATTACCTCAGTAAACTTTGTAAACATGAGTTTATGGTCTCAATCACAGTTTATGGTCTCATCACAGAGCGTTTTTTGCGGTCTGCTGTGTCTGCGTTACCTTATATAACAATCCACAAACCGTACGCGACCCAAATAGTTAATACTACAGTTTAAATGAATGAAAACGACTTACCCGAAATCTCAAGTACGGCAATATTTTGCCTCCTGCAGTTTTCTGTGCAAATCACAGGTACTGCGTCATAAAGTCAACACAATAAAAAGAAAAAACACTTTGAATTGAATTCTTTTCAACTCTGGGCGTTCAGGATGCTCCTGTAAAAACCCGAGGCGTTCAGCAACACAAAAGCAGTGCGGAAAACAATTACAAAAGGCCAGCCAAGGCTGCTAAAGCACACTGTCTGATCAGGGCCTATGGTTGCAACCAGAGGAGTCGCCCCCTGCTGGCTATTAGAAAGAACGCAAGTTGCAGGCACTTCTGCAATTGGCTTCACAACCGAAGGTTGCCGCCTCTTTGGGACACAAATGACAACAGTAGTCAAAAATACAAGTATTCAGTCAGAGGAAAGTAAAATTGCTGTTTCATTCTCAAAATATGTTTTTAAAATGTTTTAAAATTCTTTTTAGAGTGAAAAAGAACAAAAATAAAACTAAAATGAGATATCGTACTTTCTGATAGAAATCTTCAAAGACAGTAGATGAGAAGACATGCTAATAATAATGTTTATATGACAAGCAAAGACAATATGTCTTTTTATTTTGTGATTTTTTTTAAGGCATTGTCTGCTGAATATTGAGAAAAGCAGGTCAGCCAGTGTGGGGACTTCTTTTTGAGTCTCTAAAGACATGATTGAAATCTATCTATCTGTACGCAATAAATGTCCTCTCTATGTCCAGATTATTTGATTAATAACAGCACTTGTGCGTGAATCGAGACGTGTTCACCACCTCTTGTCCGGGGCGTGGGGCAGTTTTGAGATGCTCGGCGCATCCGGAGGAGTTGAGATTAGGTCGATGAATCACAGTGAAGGAATGAACTTGTCGGCAAGGAGAGATGCTATCGAGATTGTTAAAGAGGGCAAACATAAGGGCAGGGTGGTGGTGCTGGAGGGGTAGAGTAATTGTTTCCCTGTATGTGGAGAGTGCCTGGTACCTGCTGAGAGCACATGAGAGCAGCTGTGATTGGCGACACTGTCCTGTAACCTAAAGGTCACAAGTCTTAACCACAAAAAGGCTGATCCGGCCGTAACATCTCCAGGATATCTGCAGCGGGACGGCTTCAATAAACTAGCTGCAGTTGCCTTTAGATTAAAGGGAAGGCCATATCAGACTATCTGTTGTTTGGACTATACAAAGTCTGAGAGAGGTCAGTAAGACAAAGAAGAAAACTCTCCCACGGGAAGAGGGGTGTGGTGTGTGTGTCTGCAAACACACGGCTTCATTGTTTTGTAGGAGAAAAGCGACAGAACGGCGTAATGACTCAGGGAGAGGAGGGAGAAACTTTTTCCTTTCCAAATGACAGAGCCAAATGGAAAGCAGTCCTAACACAGGCTGGATCCACCTGTGGAGAAACTGACTTCATGCAGTTTGACCGGACATATTACAAGTCTGAGTGTGTCTCCCTGCCTTTCTCTTTAGTCCTCTCTCCATGTCTCTTTCTTTCTGTCCTTCTCACTTTGTCTTTTCTGTCTTTAATTTCTTTTTGTCTTTCTTTTGTGTTTTTTTGTCTATCCATCCTTCTCTGTCTCTCCCATTTGATAAAAAATGATGTACTATCTGCTATAAAGTTACAAATTGAATTTATTCAAATTTGAACTAGGGCTGTCAATCGATTCAAATATTTGATCGCATGATTGTTAATCGCGATCAATCACAAATTAATCAGACTTTTTTTATCTATTCAAAATGTACCTTAAAGGGAGATTTGTCAAGTATTTAATACTCTTATTAACATGGGAGTGGGGAAATATGCTTACTTTATGCAAATGTATGTGTATATTTATCACTGGAAATTAATTAACAACACAAAACAATGACAAATATTGTCCAGAAACCCTCACAGGTACTGCATTTAGTATAAAAATATGCTCAAATCATAACATGGCAAACTGCAGCCCAACAGGCCACAACAGCTGTCAGTGTGTCAGTGTGCTGACTTGACTATGACTTGCCCCAAACTGAATGTGATTGTCTGTAATGGCATGTCTGTAAAGGGGAGACTCGTGGGTACCCATAGAACCCATTTTCATTCACATATCTTGAGGTCAGAGGTCAAGGGACCCCTTTGAAAATGGCCATTGTAGTTTTTCCTCGCCAAAATCCAGGGCAAGTTTGGAGCGCTTTTTTATGACAAGCTAGTATGACATGGTTGGTACCAGTGGATTCCTTAGGTTTTCTAGTTTCAAATTATACCAAGTTCACTGTAGCTTTAAAACTGAGCCCACTACAAACTCAAATCTATGAAATGTCAAAAAAAACAAAAAGTATTACATTTATAATGATATAAAAATGAGAAACGCAACAATTTTCTATCTATCAACAAATTGTTTCAGTTCTTATTTAGGACTTAATGTATAGTATAGAGAGGGTGTTTTACGTGAGGTAATTTGCATAGAATGACGATAGTGTTCAGGGTGTCACCGTGTTAAAAAGAAAGTCAAAATATTTGACTGCATTTGATGACTATTTTCATAATCAACAAAGCTACTGAAAATGACAAATGCTCATTCCGCTTTCTGCCCCGCTGTCTGTCTTTCAGTGCCTCTCAGCGTCTGTATTTTCCCTCCATTCCACTTTGTATTTGTTTGTTTGTTTTCTTATCTTACTATACGTGGTGTTTCACTTTCTTTCTATTGAATTGTATTTATATGAGGCAACAGGCTGGCAGAGCTGCACGCGAAAGCAAAAGGTTAAAGAGTCCCGCTGCTTCATAGTTCATTTTCTGTTCGCCTGTTCTGCAACCTGATGAGTCTTTCATGACTTAGTTATGATCATCGCTCATTTCTTAGGACAATCTGTTTGGCTTCAACCAAGGCGGAAGAGAGAGATGAAAAGTGTGTGTATTAAAACACCCATTTAAATGAATTTCTTGATGGTGTTGAATAACATAAATATAAACAAATATATTTTACTGTATTTATGGTGTTGAATAACATAAATACAGTCAGCTTGATTCATTTACGGTGGTGAATAAAATACATTTCATTTATTTATGGTGTTAAATACTATAAATATTATTTATTTATGGTGTTGAGTAACATAAATATAATTTATTTATGGTGTTTAATAACATAAATGCAGTCAGGTTGGGTATGGGTTTTGTCTGTGTGTGTAAATTACTGTCTGAAGAAAATAGTCCATCTTTTTTTTTTAAAGGTGGTTTAGGTTATATGAGCTATAGCGAAGTGTTCATGCTCAGTTTGAAATCTGTGCACACCTTCTCAGTGTGTGTGTGTGTGTGTGTGTGTGTGTGTGTGTGTGTGTGTGTGTGTTTTTGAATGCATGGTGCATCTTGAAAAGTTGAGATCACAGCCATGAATCACGGAGAAGGAATGAACTTGTCATGAGGGAGGGGAGGACCGCAAGAGATTGCCAAAGATGGAGAACATAATGGAGCTGTGTGTGTGTGTGTGTGTGTGTGTGTGTGTGTGTGTGTGTGTGTGTGTGTGTGTGTGTGTGTGTGTGTGTGTGTGTGTGTGTGTGTGTGTGTGTGTGTGTGTGTGTGTGTGTGTGTGAGTGTATGCGCTATGCTGGCTTTATGTCGCGCATCAAAAGAAGCAAATTCACAGACTGATATCTCTTTGCATTAGCATTTTTAACTCGTTAGAATGTCCTCATCCAAAATCTTGTATTTATGAATTTTCAAATCGTCCATAAAACTACAGCTGACTTATCTCGCTTGTAAATGAAACATAACAACATACGTTAAATAGGACACATACATAAATTCACTCAATTCAATGAAAATACACAAGGTCATTTTAAAGGGGAAAATGTTTTTAATCCCATGTTTTAGCTATGTATTGGTGTTAAATTAAATTATTTATAAAATAAACCTATGCCAAAAATAACTCAAACACATCTCAAATCATGTGACTCTACTGAACTCAACTTCTAACAATGCAATGTAAATTGAATTAAATTCATTCATTTGTTCATTCATGTAGCCTATAAACGTCTGTGTGGCATATATGGAAAATGCTCGGTGGATTTTTTTATGTTTACTGCGCAATCGTCAAGTTGCTACCACCGGTGTTTTTCCGAAGTAGTCCGTCTAATGAGGATGTCCCGTCGGTTCAATCAATGCAATTCTTAATGTGTTTTTGTCATCAATTATTTTTCTAATATTTGTCAAACACTGAACAACACTCTCCGATATCTACTCAGCAGGGACATAACCTCTCAGCTGAGCATGCACACACACAGGACTGATCCAGATAGATAGGCATGTTTGTCTGTTACCATGCTCTTATTGTTTTGAAGCGGAGGCTGGTTGTCGTAAAATGTACACGCACACGCATAGCAAATTGTAATTTGTTAATCCAAACCATTTTATTGGAATCAAAAATTAAAGGTACAGTGTGTAGGATTTGGTGACATCTAGCGGTGTGGTTGCAGATTGCAACCAACTAAGTACCCCTCCGCAACGTGAGGCGCCGAGTGGCTTTCCGCTCAGAGGCCATCCTTACCATAATAACACTACTTTCGGAGCAACGGAAGTCAGACGGCAGCTGACGGTACCACGGTTTAGCACTCTGCAGCTCACGTTACCACAGTTTCACGAGCGTGTCGGAGAACTACGGTGGCCTTCAGCTAACGTAAAAACGCAAAAGGCTCTCCAGTGTTTGGTTTGTCTGTTCTGGGCTACTGTAGAAACATGACGGCGCTCCCTATGTCGATACAAAGGGCTCATTCTAAGCTAACAAAAACAATTCTTCATTTCAGGTGATTATACACTAATGAAAACATAGTTATAATATGATATTCCATTTCTGCTAATAGATCCCCCTAACTGTTCCTTTAATGGTAAAGTAGCCGGCTGGACTTAAAGAGTAGTCGGCTGTTTGGCCGGCGGCCGGCGCTTATAGAAAGCTCTGCACGTGTCCAACCGTTATCTGATTAAAGTCACCTTCAGCGTGAGTCTGAACTCCGACTCACTCAGTAATTGTAAAGGCAGCGGTACACTTCTAATGAAGTCTGAAATAGAAACACAGAGCTGCATACAAATGTGTGCGTATGCACGGTGTAGTTAAATGTTCCCTTACGTACGCTGGATGCTGGAGGAAAGAAGTTCCAAAAACTCTGTGGAAGAGGTCTGAGTTTACCACGAGATGTTAGACATTTAGTAGTTTGGCCAGGAAGTCTGAAGCCAATGCAGAGCTGTTAAGAGAGGTTTTGCACATATGAACCTGCTGAGAGTCGTTTTGACAGTAATTACACTGTGCCCTTCAGTCGCCCGGGAGAAGAATGGCAGCTCAGACGTAAAATGAGAGAGTCCGTGAGAGAGAGAGTGTGCCTGAGATCATAAGGAGGCCTCTGGAGTCACTGCAGTCAGTAATTCAGCCGCCTCGGTCTCTACAGCCAACAACAGGTTCTCTGTCACACCCGCTACACATCACTGTCCGTGTGGGATCAGCCCGAGAAGCATGTTGTTGTGTGTGTGAAAGAGAAAGCGGAGGCAAACACCACAAGTATGGTAGCGTCAGAAACACTGATCTTCCACTAATCCAATTGTTTTCAGCTACAACTGCTGCAAAGATATTCTGTGCGGATGTTTGCAAGATATCAGCTCAGTTACAAGACCAGTGAGATCAAATCCTACTCTGTGTGGGTGTTAAAGATACATTATTAAAAGAATATATGTGTTTATGTTGAGACTGATTTAAAATCAAGCAATTGCTAGAAGGTGTTTATTTATTTTTTATTAATATAGTAGCACAGACTACTGACCTCCTGCTATTACATTTTTCTGGCCATCAATTTTTGAGGAAAAAATGTAAACCTCTGATATCCATATTAGCTGCTAGTTGTTTTTACATGAAGACCAACATTTCTGTCAAGGATACTTCAATTATTGTTATTAAAGAGTTGAACATTTGCTGAGGCAGAATATTTTACAGTAAAACTATTATTATCAAACATTACCTTAACAGTAAATGGGAGAAACCATCAAAATAAATGGGGGAACTTCACTAGAAATTAAATCATTATAAATACCTATAGTGGAGCTGCAACAATTAATCGATCAGTTTTCAACTATTAAATTAATCGCCAACTATTTAGATAATCGACTTATCGGTTTAAGTCATTTTTTAAGAAAAAAAAGTCTAAATTCTCTGATTTCAGCTTCTTAAATGTGAATATTTTCTGGTTTCTTTACTCCTCCATGACAGTAAACTGAATATTTTTTTGAGTTTTGGACAAAACAAGACATTTGAGGACGTCATCTTGATCTTTGGGAAACACTGATTGACATTTTCTGATATTTTATAAACCAAACAACTAATTGATTAATCGAGAAAATAATAGATTAGATAGAAAATAATCATTAGTTGCAGCCCTAAAAACTATTATTATCAAACAGTAAATTTAAGAAATCATCAAAAATAAATAGAAAACTTTACTAGAAATTTAATTATTATAAATAAATATAGATTAAAAATGGAAATATATGTATGTACTGCAATTTCCTCCCTTGTAAGTCAACAAACATATATCCTTTTTTTTAATCGGTTTAGTTACATTTGGAAGTATTGAAGTTAAACTAATGAAATTTGAAGTGGGAGACATTGTAATGCAGTGAATCTTAACATAAAGGATCTCACATAAACAGGATCAAATCCTCACAAACCTGTTTACCGTTATAAGTTTAATCTGACGTTCTTCTGTATTCGGTATCTATCTCTGTCGCCATGCTTCTTAAACCATCAACACAGCATCAAAATGCACCTTGGGGTCGGTTCAGCATTCAGGCTCGGAGCCACTCAGAGGTCTAATCAGCCCAAGCTATCAAATCAAAGAACCAGGTCCACTTTACCGGCCTGATTTTCTATCTCTGATAACAGCAGGCCAGAGGAAATTTGGGTCAAGGTTTTGGTCTGATAATATCTCTTCTTGTCTTTAATTCTGCAGAAAAACTTCTGCGCACCTTCCCTCTAACTCCTGGTCACGAATCAGATACCAACGATAAACTCTGAACAGAAAAACCTCACTAAAAAGCACGTAGTGGGAGATGTACCACTGAGCAAGGCTTTAATAAACCAACTTTGAACTGAACATGAATAGAAAAACCTTAAGAAAGCACAGAGCTGTTTTACTTCAATTAGCCTAACTTTAAGCTTTGTCATCTGTTGTGAGGCCTCTTTTTACGGGGTGGCACAGTTGCGCATGTTATATGCACTACTATTAACCGTTAATTACTTACACCTGTACAATGTAATTCAATCCACAACATCAGCCTCGCAAAAAATCCTACTTTTGTGAAGCTTTTTTTAAGGCTGTACTTGGTGGTGCAGTTGTATTTGATTGCATTATATTTACATTAGGGGCGTAAGGAAATATCAATACACTTAAGTATAGTGATATTATGTTTTGTGATATTGTATCAAATCTCAAAAACACCATTGATTTTTAGTTTACATGCAAAGATTTGTGGCAGACAGTGACTCAATTTTGGGTAGTTTTCATATTGGATGTTACAGGAACTGTGATAAATAGAAATACATATCCCGCTGTTCTGATTGCATAACACAAGTCAACTTCTTTATGCATACTCTATGGTGGTGTGTTCTTTGTACTATGACAGTTTTCCTAAAATTAGATTTACAAAACTGCAACATATTGCCTTGCATACAGTATCGCAATATATTGAATTGTAACCCCTGTATCATGATACGTGTCGTATCGCCACATTCTCGCCAATACACGGCCCTAATTTACACGCAGGTGAAAGAACATCATTAACACCCCTGTGGTCATATGAACAAAATTGGTCTCTTTACACAACTTTCTTGGCCAACTCAAGTATTGATTTTGACAGTTTACATTTTATTTTCTCTTCTATAAATGTGTCATTCTCTTATCCATGTTGTATTAAAATCATCATCATTAGCTTTATGCTCATTAATTCAATATTTTACAGTCCTTGCTACCCTTTAAGATACTTTGTCCCAGTTCTATCCTTCATGTCAATTGTATATAGAATATACTAATCTGTATAACATATGTTGGTGCATTTGGTATACAAGAAGTCAACATAACTGTTTCGCTGTCTGGCCCGCAGCTCACCGCTCCCGTGGCATTGTTTTTGCCCCCAGCAGGCAGCTGTTTTCAGTGCAAAAGCTCTAAAAACCAACTGTCCATTACCTCCTCAGCACTAAACAGCAGACAGACATGGTTAGAGACTAACTGGTGGACATGGTGGTGGAACATTTAGCAGCTAAAGAGCCAGATATTTCCCTCAGGAGTTGGTAGAGACCTAAAATAGAGCTAAAAGGAGACATGAAAACGTTGCTTCCATGTTGCTGCCGGATGTGTAAATAAGCAACTGTCTGCTAACAAGTTCACCATATCAACTTAAAAAGATGACGAGACGTCAATGTTGTTTTCACAGCATGTTTCCAGAGAAATGAGTTGCAAGTTTAAGTGTTTTATAATAAGGAATCAACGAAAGAGATAATGATTTTGAAAAAGTATCTAATGTGATTATTTTGACTGATATTGCAATTGCTATGATCTGCATCTACATATCTCCACTACCACAATGTAAAATGGTATTTTGACACATTTTGTCTTTAACAAATATCGCGCCTCCTGCGATTTGAAAATTGCAGAAGGCCATATTGCGATTTTGTTAAAATTTGGATTAATTGTGCAGCCCTAATTCAGACGTCAAACTGTGACTGCCGGCGATGGTTAACAAAGAGACAGAGAAACTGTTTAGAGGTGTTCCTGGAGCTCTTCCACCACCATCTACAATTAGTTTATTTATTATTTTCTTGCTGTGAGCAGCTCCTTTTCATTTGTGCTTTTGTGCCATCAGCAGGAAACCCGACACAGGCAGTCAGAATATATTTATGAGCATTGTTTGTCCTCAGTTGTTCCTTTTAACGAATGGCTGTACAGCCCTGCAGTGGGCCGACTTTTCCAACCTTTATTATTTCTAATTAACATTTCAATATAATGGGACCAGACTTTAGCCACTATGTGTTTCTATTTTGTTCAAACTTCCTCTCTAGCAGCACTGCATGTGTGACTTTAAATGCACCTGTTGTTTCATCACATTATTGTCCACTAACTGTGTTTTCTTCTCCTCTGTTGTTCTCTGTGTCCTCAGTACTTTGTCCTGCTGCTGTGTATCTTCCTGTTGGAGATCCTGGCTGGCGTCCTGGCTTATATCTACTACCAGCAGGTAATCCCCCTCGGGCCAACAAAAAAAAAAGAAAGTCCTTTCCAATAGATTTTACAAAGCACCCTGAGATCTGTGCTGTTTATTAGGTCATATATGTGGAATGGCGGAGGAGCAGCTGACAGATGGTCAGGATTCTCATTGTCAATTTAGTTGATTATTTAGTTGAGAAAATATTCACATTTAAGAAGCTGGAATCAGAAAATTTAGATTTTTTTTTTTCTTTAAAAATTACTCAAACTGATGAATCGATTATCAGCAATTATTGGCGATTAATTTAATAGTTGACAACTGATCGATTCATCTTTGTGGCTCTAGTTTGGATGTGTTTTAAGTAATTAGGGCTGTGAAAGTTAAAGCGATAATAACACGTTAACACAAATTATTGTTTTAACAGCATTTATTTTCTTTAAAGCATTAACGCAACTTGCGATTTTAAGGGTGTAGCGGGCTCGATTTTAAAACTAGAGTGAATATACTGGCATCATATGAAACTACGAAGCTAGTTTTTCATGAAGGAGGTTCAATAACGCTCCAAACTTAAGTTAAATCTTGGCGATGAAAAACTGTCACGGCCATTTTCAAAGGGGTCCCTTGACCTCTGACCTCAAGATATGTGAATGTAAATGGGTTCTCTGGGTACCCACGAGTCTCCCCTTTACAGACATGCCCACTTTATGATAATCACATGCAGTTTGGGGCAAGACATATCTCCCTTTAAGGTACATTTTGAACAGATAAAAAATGCGTGATAACCATGGACAATCGTGTGATTAATTGCAATTAAATATTTGAATCGATCGACAGCCCTAGTAATAATGTAGTCTCAACTGAATTGTGTTGGCGGCTTACAAAAGGCAATCTTATGAGTATTGTTGTTTTTCTCTTCTGAGGTACATATTTTTAATAAATTATCCAGTTTATTGTCACTGAAGTAAAAAAGAAAAACAAAGAAACTATCTTAGGTGGACACAAGTCAACCGTAATACAGAAAATCATCCAATATTAAAACCCGATGTCTGTGTTTTGAAGCTCTGATGTACTCAACTTAAAAAAATCAACCGAGCATGCATGTCTCTTAATCCGAGCACGTAGTCAAAAGAGTTGTAATAAAACAAAGACATCTGTTTCATTTCCCTCGTGGCGTGTGCTGCGCTGTGGTTTTAACCACCACAAAACCAGCATGACGAATCAGATCGCAGGGTAGGAAATATCAGACAGCCCATTAAAAATACAAATATCAGACTGACCGTATTACTCGTGGTACATTTAGTCCAAATGGAATGAAAAATGCCTCCGGTAAGTGCACATAACAAGGCTGAATGCACTATGTCAGAAGAATTTAGAAGCATTTTGTTATGGTTTTAGATTGAGCTTCACTCAAGCTGAGCTGTTCCCTCCAAAAACAAGGACATGAAGAACTACCCACAGTTCTGCTTATTATATTCTTATCTCATGTGCTGTAGTTGATGTATGGAGTTATGACTGACTGCACTGCAACCAGTTGCAAATGACAAGTCTTTCTACTCGTGTAATATTAACAGGACATTGCTCTCCACCAGCGTCACTCCCACCCCGACTAATCTTAAAGGCTTGTAGCTCAGCAACAGGACTTTTCTCAGTCTAGAGGTGCACTGCTTTCATTATTACTGCCTCATTCATAATACAAAACTCCTCTGAACACGAGCCGTCGCTGAGCTCCACGGCTCTCTGCTGATTCCTTAAAGCTATGGCTCTTTTACTCGCTTCAAAAGATTGTTGCATTAATTACGTTTAGCTAAAAATCTCTAAAGCCTCTCTTCTTCCCTCCCCTCTGTTCTCCCGTTCCTTATTATTCCTCATTTCTCTTTCTGGTAATCAGTTGTGAGAACTGTACGTTTGCTTTTTTATTTCCAGATGCAAAAACACCTCATGGAACCTGCTTGTAGCTCACTCTCAAACACACATTTTTTTCTAGTTTATTTTTCTATTTTATAGCTGCTGTTTTACATTTAGTACTTGTTCTATCTGTTCTGTCTTTGTCAGGCACTTTATTAACAGACGAGTGAAGCTAAATGTGTTAGGGCTGCACCATTATGGCCAAAATGATTATCACAATTATTTTGATCAATATTGAGATCACGATTAGTTATCACGATTATTCATTGATTTTTAGGGACAAAATATTTTTATTGCAATTTAACATTTAAATAAACAGAGCACTGCTTTCACTTCCATGTTGTGCTACGTTACTGCTAATGTACAAACCTTTTATCAAAATAAGACTGGTCCTTATTCACAGTGCATCTCCTAGAAGAAACATAAAATTGCAACGTCACCAAAACTTTTTACCCCAAAATTAAATTAATAGAACCCTGCTTTCACTTTCACATTATGCTACTTCCTGCTACAAAATAAGACTTAAAATAAGGTTCTTCTTCAACTGAATTCAGTGCATTTTCATTTAAAACGAGTAATTAAACACCATTTTAGCAGTCATTGTAATTGTGGGAAGCCAAAAATCGTGATCGCAATAAATATTTGATTAATTGTGCTGCCCTAAAATGTGTCCGTTAGTTATAGTCACTTGTCCAAATCAAACTATTCTACTAGTTCACAACAAAATTGTAATTGATTTTAACCACACCTACATTTATCAACCCAGTCGCCAAAATAAAACGTTGGCGTTGTACGTTTTCTGCAAACCGCGGATACGTTGAATCTCGACGTTTCTGAACCAAAAACATGTTTCGTATCCACATGTCTACATACATGTCACATCGACGTTATACCACTTGTGGCACTTTTGCCGTTTCCAAACTGCATTATCAACTACGTCTAGGTTTACGCAACAAAATGACTTGGTTAGGATTAATAAAGGATCATGGTTTGGGTTGAAATAAGTACGTTACTTGTAGTTTTACACTGGGCATGAACACCGATCTCCTGGGTGTAAGTCCCATGTTTGACCTGTCCACCCACCCCGACCTCCTCCCTACGTGGTTTTGACTTAACATGCTATTCGGGGAGACCTCTAGCTCACCCGGGGTAGACCTTGCTCCCCATGAAGGCTGAGTCCTTGGCAGCGGCCTGGGTTTGATTCTGACCCTTTGCTGCGTGTCATCTCTCTCCCTCCCTTTCCTGTCATTCTCCAGCTGTACTAATGCAATAAGGCAATAAAAAGGCTTAAAAAAAAAGAAACATACTATTTGTAATACATCAAAAACAAACACAATCCGGGAGAAAAGACATTCCCTCACGAGGTAATTGATGTTGCAGTTTCGATGTATGGAAATGTCATTTTTAGGAGACCAGGCTGCATTTCTAGTTCAGCTATTTAGCAACAAAAACAGGAGTTCATCCTACATTGTTTTTTTTGCTTTTTGTCTTTTGTATCCCAATCCTATAGTTTATTTATGGTACAGTTCTGGTGAACTGAAGACACTCTTTCCAGTATTCAGCAGAAAATAGGCTCATTAACAAACCTCTTACATTTTTTTACATTATAATGTGAAATACGTCAAACACCAGCCATTAAAAAAGATACATATTGCAACTGTAGCAGTCATTGCCTTCAGGTCGCACAGTTGTCAAAACAGCAGATGCTCATCCCTTCCTTACCTGTAGATGGCGCACATTTCCATGTCAACATCTGCAGTTCTGAACTGCTTCAGAGTCAGACCTGTGGCTCTGGTTTCACAGCCATCACCTGAATAGATGTTTGAACTCGCGTTTGCTCGTATGTGGTTAACACCACACGATGCTGTTCGCTCACACACACCAGCTGTTTCTACTCATTGAGCCATTTTCAATCTTGAATTGCTGCTTTCACCTCTCTGCCGCAGTGTTTCCCAAACTGTCAACAGGTAAAAATGAAAATCCCTCCTGTTTCCCCTTTTCCCTCTTTGTCTTCACCTCCCGTCTCTCATCTCTCTCTCCGCCCCTCCCTTCCTCTCCTCATCATTCACTCCCTTGATATCTCCTTCACGCTTTGATTTACCGTGGTTTCCCAGCTGGCTTGTTGCCATAGAAACTGAGCCCCCCAGACCTCCCGCTCCTCCACTGTGCGTTTTTTTTTCATGCCACTGGTCTCGAGAACAAAAAAATACACCGACTTCCTCTGCCTTCGCCCCGGCTTCGTCCTCATCTGCTCCCGTGTTGTTAGAACCCGCCGTCCATGACGTGTATCGTCAGGAGGGCGTTTAAATTCTGTGTGCTCTAAATCTCATCAGTAGCTGAGTCAGCAATTACAACTAAATTTATCACTTGGTCATGCTCTGTGCTGGGCTGGGCTGGGCTGGGCTGGGCTGGGCTGGGAGTTTTGTGTTGCCATGTGGTGAATATATATGTGTCTGTGTGTCTGAACAGTTGAGTGAGGAGCTGAAGCAGAACCTGAGAAGCACCATGACCGAGAAGTATGGACAGACAACCCACGAGCACATCACTGGGGCTGTGGACCAGCTGCAGCAGGAGGTAAGTGTCTACATCTGTGGGCTACCTCCGGGTCCGAAATGTGAAGCCAATGCTGAAGTGCCTTAAACTGTCATTCTTTCTAACAGCCAGCAGGGGGCGACTCCTCTGGTTGCATAAAGAAGTCTGATTGTATAGAAGTCTATGAGAAAATGAGCCTACTTCTCTCTTGATTTATTACCTCAGTAAACATTGTAAACATGAGTTTATGGTCTCAATCGTTAGTTTCAAGTCTTCTTCAATACAGCATGATGTTCATTTAGTAAATTATGGTCCCATTTAGAGTCAAATAGACCATAAAGCAGGGGATGCTTTAGGGCGGGGCTACCTTGTGATTGACAGGTTGCTACCACAGCGTTGTCCGGTCTGGGAGTTTCATCTTAGAACTTTGAACCTTTCACAGTCTGTTTTCAGTTCATGAAAGTTAAAAGGTGCTATTGATAACATTGATAACATTCAGCCACTAGATGTCGCATTCTCCCTCCCCCGTTCCGGTAAATTTACTTCACAACAAGTCGTTGCCAGGAACTTACCGTCAACCTAACTGACGACCCAGAGATACCACGTGATACCAACGTCATTTTACTATCGGCTCACAGGCCTTGTTAGAAGTGGGAACCAAACGTCAGATATCTTCCACAAAGATAAACAAAACATTCATTTTGGACCCACCAAAACTTTTAAAATGATAATTCACAATAATAATTAAACGATTTTAAATTTGCACCTCTCTAAAGTAGATGTATTATTTCTTTTTTAATGTTCATCTACATAAAAATGTTATCAATGAGACCTTTAAATATAACCTTTTTGGTTGCCTGAAAACATCTTATTCAGTGTTCAGTTGGCTCCACTCTTTTGGTTTGCTTTTGGTCCGCTTCTTATGTACAGTCTATGGTCTGTATTCAGGATGGATAGATGAATGGATACAACTACCTGGATCATATTTTTAACACAAACTCTGAAATGACAACTGATACCTACTTCTAAGAGTGACGTTTTTCTTTGACCCAAAATAAATTGGAAAACTGGATGTATTTATAGTCGGTTGTTGCGCATCCACACCGTCACGCAAAAGTCTCATTGACTCGCATGTGGCTTGTTGATTGGACGGTGTTTTAGTAACCTATCATCCCATCAGATTAAAGATCTCAGTGATGAGGGCCAGTCAAAACAAATCCGATTCCAGTCCCTGTGTCTTCAGCTAAGCATGATGGACTTGTCTGCACCCTGTGCTGTAATTTACCCTCTCTACCAGTTGACAGCACATTAAAGGAGCGGATAGATTTGAGCAGCAGTCGAGACTTCAGTTGGTTCATTTTGTATGCTCAGTTTTTTAAAGTACGAGATGCCCCGGGCTGTCAGACGTCAGCATTTATTCTTTGTTCTTTCTTCTAAACTTTTCCAGAAGTTTATTTGGACTTCTCACATTTGCACAGAATCCACCTACCAGCACCTTTAAATCTCACTAATTAACACATTGAATCTCCTTTGTTCAGTCCATACAAAAAAAGAAACTGTAGAAGTGGTTGTGTTTTTTTACAGGCGGCTGTGAGCTTGACTGTTTTATAATTGGGAGTAGTTGCCAGTCAGCCGACGGAGACTCCTGGAAGTTTACTACACCCGCCCCAAGAAATAGTCCAGTCCAGTTTCGACGAAATGTTTTGATATAAATGTAATTGATGGTGCTGTTAGATTTCTGTTAGATCCCGTTAATACAGTTGCGTTCCTCCCTTTGTTTGCAGCAATGCGGGAGAGCAAAGAGTTTTTTGACCGCAGTGAAAATTTTGTTTTTGAAAGGCTAAATGCCAACAAATATAGATTGATTGATAGATTTATTTTGATAAAATAAGAAAATAATTACACCTATCTTTTTTCCAATACATTTTGACTTTTGGACTTTACAACGCTCTGTTATTGGAAAAGTTTGGATGACAACGAGTCGGAAACTATCTTACACAGCCACCACTGGAATCTAATTCAACAAATAGTACATAATACTAATAATATTAGTGTAGCCTGATCTTTATCTGCAACTGTGCAGAAATACCAGGTTTAAACAGAATGAATAGAAATGCAAAAAAAAAAAAGGGAGAGAATCATTCCTATACAAATGCTGTTTAAATAATTTGCTCTTAGTAATCAAGAAGTCCGCTTACAGTGTTCATTTTGGGTCTTTTCATTTAAACAACATATGGAAAAATATTGTAAAACTACGTTAAACTAACGTTAGTTGAATTTGAGTTTTGTTTTTTACTTTCCTCCCTTGATACTTTGCCTCGCGGACCCTCTGCTTTCCAGCTGGATACTAGAGGGTGACGCTGCGTGTACATTGATATCGTGACGTGAAAAGGAATTTTCTCTGAATAAAAAAAACAAATGTGTACGGGGAAA
>CAKALG010040694.1:0-14640 GCA_916700815.1 Helicolenus hilgendorfi | reverse complement strand
GGCTGCTCCCACTTTGTCACACCAAGAACTCTCGGCTCGCCATTTCTGTGCTCGTGTCTGTACATGGGAGGGGCTGGGAGGTTCCCATTCACGTTTGGGTGGTGTTCACTCTTTTTACGGTGGCAGCAGAATGGGGTATAATGCTTCAGAACCTGCTGATATGGGTGTTGCCTTACGAACCTTAGAACGTCATAAGACCTTTTCTTTCTGCACATCTAGCGCCTGCAGATCAGTTGCCCTCTCGCATACTTCATCTGACAGAGATCAGACCCTCCCAGCAACCTCCAGCTCACACCGGATATTACATTTAATTTATGAAATTATTAGGGCTGACAATCGATTCAAATATTTAATCGCAATTAATCGCTTGATTGTCCATAGCTAATCGTGATTAATTGCTCATTTTTCATCTGTTCAAAATGTACCTTGAAGGGAGATTTGTCAAGTATTTAATACTCTTATCAACATGGCAAATATGTTAACAACACAAAACAATGACAAATATTGTCCAGAAACCCTCACTGACTATGACTTGCCCCAAAACTGCATGTGATTATCATAGAGTGGGCATGTCTGTAAAGGGAAGACTCCTGGGTACCCATAGAATTTTCATTCACATATCTTGAGGTCTTCACTCTAGCTTTAGAACAGAGCCCGCTACAACCTAAAAATCGCAAGTTACGTTAATGCGTTAAAGAAATTAGTGGTGTTAAAACAAATGTGCGTTAACTTGTTATTATTGCGTTAACTTTGACAGCCCTAGAAATTATAAATAGCTTTCTAGACAGGGATCCTTGATGGGATTTTTTCTACTTCAAGGTGTACAAGCCATTTAAAACGAGCAAATTTGCGTCTTTATACGTAAATGTCTAAAAAAATGGAATTTCCCTATTGTGGTTTGTACGAGTGGTAATATTTCTACACTTATTGTGCATATTCCTCACATTTATGTAAGCTAAAATAATACCTGTATTTATGGTGAACACAATGCAATGCCAAAAGACATCGTAGCAATAGCACCACGATGACAATTTCATAATAATAATAATCGCAGAAATATCCCACGCTCTGTTCCTAGTGACAGGAAACATGTTCACTAAAACTTAAAGTATAAAATGCCATATGTCTGAACTCGAGCCAAAAAAGAGCCAATTAAATGCTCTGCATGATGTTCTCAGTTCATGGGTCAAGTTTTATTTCCATTGCCTGGCTTTCTAGCCAACTGCGTCATTATATTTTATGTCACAGTACGAGTTAGATTTACTCTACTCTTTCCCAGATGCAACTCCATCAGTAGACTCTACAACTGGTGCTTTTTTTATTTTTTTTCGTTTCCTCCTTTCAAAGTGAATTTGAATTCAATAAAACACTGTGGCTATTTTACAGAAAAAAAAACTGTATATTTATGTATTTAATTTTATGTTTTATTACAAAAGGGATAATTGCCATCTAGAGACTATGAGCCAAATAGAATAAGTACTGCACTCCATAGTACATGTGTTTTTATATTTCATACCAGCCTCGTGGCTCTTAAAACATTATATCATTATAATTCAAGCACAACCTTGGCTCTCAAGATGTTTTTATTCCACATTTTAATAACTTTGCAGTCAGGGCCAAGTGCCATTATGTGAGTAAATGAATGGAACAAGTGCTTGTTCTCATTATTTTCAAAAGCTCTCTTCAATCCATCTTTGCAGACCAGGTTTGTGCTCAATAAGCAGTGTGTATTGTATATGTTTGTATGTGTGTGTGTGAGGGAGAGACAGAGGGCAGGAGAGAGGAGAAAGCAAAGAGCACATTATCTCTGTGTGCTTAAAGATGGGGGGGCTGGGAGGAGGGCTACTTTATTTGAACATGGCACGCTTGTTGACCCTCTTCATAACTATTCCTCCTCTGCAGAGGCCGAGAATGGGATATTACCACTTAGCCTCTGTAAACACAAGTTACACTGTTGAACTGTGGACCTCGGAGTCGCGCTCTTAACTGCTGGATGCCTCGGCTGTGTCTGCCAGTGAAGAGAAAAACCTTTCCTGTCTGGGTGGTCAATTTATTGATTTGCAGAAAGCTTTTCAAAAAGGTCACGTGTGATCTTTCAGTAGCAGTGCAGTTCGTCCTCTCCTGCGTCTCTTGCCCTGCGTCTAAGGTCATAGGACATACACAGCTACACGTGCGCGCACACACTCACAAACACTCACACACAAAAGCCTCACATTACTTCAAACTGTATTTTCTAGGGCTGTCAATCGATTAAGATATTTAATCGCGATTAATCACATGATTGTCCATAGTTAATCGCAATTAATCACACATGAGCGTAAGTTTAGAGCATTATTAAGCCTCCGTCACGACAATCTAGTATGACATGGTTGGTACTAATGGATTCCTTAGGTTTTGTAGTTTCATACAATGTCAGTATCTTCACTCTCGCTTTAATGCTGAGCCCGCTACAACCTAAAAGTTGCGTTAATGCGTTAAAGAAATTAGTGGTGTTAAAATGAATTTGCGTCAACTTTGACAGCCCTAATAATCTCACCTTGAGTGTATCCTGCTCTAATATTTGAGCGTGTTAAATGAGCACACAGCGTCTAATTTTTTTATGTTCCTCTGTCCTATCTGACCACAGGCTCTCATTAAAGTCAGCCCATGTTCTCTTTCTGGCTAAATCTCAGATTTATTATTCACTTTCTCATGCAGGATTTAGTCACACAACACTGGGACGGGGCTCTCTGGCAAATGCTCCTATAGCAGCAGAATGGCAGGGACCACAGAGCATGTCAAATCAAATGTCAAAAGAGCAGTTGGGCCAACTCCAAACTATCTCACACTTTCATTCCCCCAATATTCTCGAGTGCTGCTGGGATAGAATACATATGACAGAATGTCTCTGTGGGATTTAGATAAGAGGGAGTCGGAGATAAGTGAGAGAAAACCATCACCAGATCCGATAGCAATCTGGTATCCACATTCGTTACCCCGCTATGACAACTGCGCTCATCGGCTGTGCTATTAGATGTTTTCTCTGTTAAACAATCTTATACAGATGGTATCATGCCACAATTGTTGTTGTTTTTTGTATCAAGGAGAGTGGTGATAAAGCGTGGGAAGCACAGAATGTGAGATTATCATTCATTCCTATGGGGAGATTTAAGGTTGAGAAAGCTGCTCGATCCTTTGGGATGAGATGAAAGACACCAAGCTTATGTCGAAGGGCCTTGGAGACTGCACAATACAAGCACAAAACTCTTGTCATACATTGTATTGGTAATTAGTTTAAAGTGCTGGCATAATTAGCATATCTATGCCGGATCATATCGTTTTGATCTGGAATGTTTTTTCATGTGAGGGACAGAGGCTTCCTTGGCTCAGGAGCAGTGTCGGCTGTGTGTCGGCAATGAAAGAAATAGTTTAGGAGAGTGTTGCCTTCAAGTGTCCATAGTGTTTTCATCCTCTGCAAGTCGTGTTGGTGAAGTATCCTCTCAGTGCAATTGCTGTTTGATACTGTATTATCACTCTTCGGGCTGCCACACCTCCATGACTCCATCAGCGTTTCAGGAGCAGCCAGCTGTTCCCTGCCCCTCAGGACCTGCTGTCATCACCACCTTTATGGCCCGGTTTTCCCAGCTACCACTTTCAATATCCCGCAAACGGGAAATGTCACTTATGACTCTAAATTATATGATCGTATAATTATATAGAAACTGTATAGAAAAGAACTGTCACAGATTGAGTAAAAACTATAAGGCAGCAATAACACTTATGATAACAGAGACATTTTGTAACACTGGGGATTACAGTGGTATTATTAGTAGAAACTGCTAAATAAAAGTTGCACTTTAAGGGAGAGTAATTATGCATTAGTGAATCACATTATAACTGAATGAATTATGGGCTAGCTGGCCAACCAGTTGCCATTCATTTCTACAAAAAGAAACTACCATGACTAAAGACAGCTTACATTGTATTAGAATTAGGAGGCATTGCACGATGATGGGACAAGGACTCGCTAAAAACTCATTAAACCTACAGCACTCACACTAGGAATTAGAGGAAGTAATATTCTGGCTGAGAGTGTGCCCTGGGGTAACAATGGAAGGAAAAGTTCTGTTGGCTGAATTTAGTTCAAATTCCTGGGTTGCCTGAATATTTTATAGTATAAAACATAATATTTGAAGCAAATAAAAAAGAAGAGATAATGCTGGCTATTTTGTATGTACAATATAATTTGTAATAATATGTTAAACACAGTTTAGGGATTTTATTCATTGTTGAAATGAGCTATAAATGTCAGCTTTAATAGCACTGAGTGTAAAACGTATTTGCATGCTAGAGCCTACAGAGGAAAACTCCTATACCCAGTGGTAACGCAAATTCAACTGGACACGGGGGCCCTCTATAATCAGTTAGCCTAAAGCTTAATGCTGATAATGCTGGGAAAAAAAGATTTTATTTGGTTTATTTCTCCAACAATGTGCAGCTGTTATTGAAGGCTTTTTGGTGTGCCTCAACAACAGCTTGGATGCTGGTTGTATGAGATCAGAGGTGGAGGATTTTTAAAAGATTATATGTATAACTGAGCTCATTCCAGAGCAAAACAAAACATGGCATTTAGTGATATACAACTGTCTGGTTTCAGTAAGAATATATTTGGAAGGAAATGCTGGCTGCAGCCAAAACCTGCACAAAAGTAAATAATAAAATGCAGATAATATCATGAAGACAACCATCCATCCTGTTAAAGTGTCCTTGAGCAACATGCTGGTTGGATGTTTGCTGCTCCAAGGCAGTAGTGAGAAAAAAAGATAATGAAAAACAAACAAATAATATCTTGTGTAAATGTGACCAAGTGTGATTTCTGTTGTGTATAACATCAGTAAAAATATCGATGAGTTGTAACCTGAAATGAATACTATGATGTTACTCTGAAAAGCATTAGTTTTATTTGTCCTTATCTAAAACAACATGTAAATAAAGAGGTGGGTAAATGTGTGTGTTTCAGTCAGATTGAGGTTTTATGACAAACTGACTAATAAAGTCAGTAAAAAGCTGTTTGAGCTTTGATTTGTGAAGAATACATTGCCCTTATGTTTGCTAATGTTAAAGTGTTGCCCTTATAAAGATATTTTAACTTTGTTCTCTCTGTGTATTTGTATAATTCATAACCTTGCCTTTTATTATTTTATTTACCTTTAACTGTAATTGACTTGATGTTTTTACTGCAAGGCTGTGATACATCCTTTTCAGTAAATGTGTCAACAAACACATTTTATTTATTTATGTGTTGAACTCAGTTTGTCCTCTTGATTGAATTGCTTCTTAAATTTCCTTCAGTAATATGCACTTGTTTTATTCCTGCAGCCCTACACCTAATAAATATTTGATTTCACTGCTTTTCTTTATCTCACTCAAGCCGCACTCTGTGGAATTGGGGTCAAATGAATGTATTTGATTGAAATAAAAACAAAACAAAGGGCGCATCAGTGCATCTTGGTTGCACATTTCAATTGCAAGTGCAACATCACATGCGCTAGGTGGTGCACTGTGTAAGTGAGCAAGTTTATGTGGTTTGATCATTGGTAACAAAATCTGTTGCTCAGTAGCGCCACTTGCGCTGGCCTAGCGGCAATACCTATCAGTCTTGTGTTATTACAGCCCTCATGACCACGACAGTGTCAAGTCAGACATGCTGCAACACCGGAAGCCTTGGCGGGACTGTCAAAATAAAACACGCACGGTTTGTTGCATGTCGCAGCAATTCAATTCAATTTGCTTTACCGGCATGACTGTCAGGTGAACAATATTGCCAAAGCGTCAATTCAATAATAAATAAAAATAAAAAAAGAACAGAATAAAAACAAAAACATATATATACATATATACAATTCATTAAGCAAATTACAATATAAAGATATTTAAAAAGAACATGCATGTAGATGGAAGAAAACAATAAAGAAGTAATTAATGTTTGTTGTGTCAATAAAACAAACAAACAAATACAAAAAAAATAATAATATATTGCAATATCAAAGGATAAATGTGAAAAAGAAAAAAAAAATGTCACAGCATCTTTGTGTGACAAAGTACCTAGAGGAAGTCAAATATATTATTCAGTAATGAAATATACAAAACAACGTCGGGTTTTCCTTAAAGAGGACATATCATGCTCATTTTCAGGTTCATGTTTGTATTTTGGGTTTCTACTAGAACGTGTTTACATGCTTTAATGTTAAAAAAACAAAAACACATTATTTTTCTCATACTGTCTGCCTGAACATACCTGTATTAACGCTGTGCCTGAAACTCTCCGTTTTAGCGCATTTCAACAGAATGGCGACAGAATTGCGTTGCTAGGCAACAGCTTGGGTCCATGTTTACATCCTGTCACCTGATGTCATTCACATATACACTGCGACAGGAAATAAACTGGGACACATTTAGAATGTTTACGTTTAAAACTGTGAAATTGTCTAAATATTGTAGATTTGTGACATCACAAATGGACAGAAATGGCTTGTTTCAAACGCACAATTTCTGTGCATTGTTTCTCCGTATATTGAGTGTTTTGATACTTTCACAGTATTTATATATCACTTACACCTACTTTATAATATAAAAGGCATTAAAATCTCACTTTTATAATACGGGACCTTTAAGCAATAGTCATAGCATTAGTCATAATATTAAACATAAAATAACCACATGCTTTTACTTTGCCGGAAACGTTGCCCACTTTGTGACGTGTGTCTGTGTGTCTTCGGTTACCTTGTCAACGCTTTGACCACGAACGAGCCAATAGGCTGTGGAAGGCAGAGTTGTCCCTGTGGCCGCCATTAAAGAAAGGAATCCATGAATTCAAATGGAAACCCAACAGGAACCGAGGCTTGAAATAATGACCGAAATAATCGTTAAAATATAGGCCGATGCCATATTTGGAGCGGTTTTTAACAGGATGTGTTTCGTTTTTAGGCTAATTTTTGCGATGGAGGAGTAAAGAGAGGATTATTTTTTTTAAAAGCAAGAGACCGTTTTTAGGAGCTAAAGGGGGAGGGGGAGAGTTGCTCTCCTTTTCTTTTTGTTTTATGAACATTTTTGTCGCTTCCTTTAAATTAGTTTTTTTAACAGTGTGCTTTTTGAGATGTCCACATAAAGGAGACAGTCTTCTTTTATCCGCTTTTATTAGCTCCTCCTGGCTGGAACTGCATTCTGGAAGGTTGTTGAATTAACTCTCCTCCAGCCAAATGTTACAAAATATCTCTCTCGTTCATTAAGCCTTTGGAACACACACACAACATTCGCAACATTGTTTCTTTTATTTTCCCGGGAAGTGAAATGATGGAGCGTTCGATCTCGCAGTGAAAGAAGAAGAAGGATGAGTTCTTGTTATGTACCAAACGGGGCCAGCTTGGAGGATTGCCATTCCAATCTATTCTGTCTGGTAAGAGATTTAAAACTAAAGGAAAAGCAGCCATTTTTAACTAGCTTGAACAGGGGGGGCTAAGCTAACGTTAGCCACACAGGCATCAGTTGATAGGAGCTTAGCTAGAGGCTTTACGGCCCTGTCGAAGCTCACAGCATCTCAGGGCAACAAGAAGGTATCCCAGCTCCACAATGTCTCCTTCTGAATAACACTTTGTCACTAGTTCTAACAGCCTGTCTATTATAATATCTGCCACATTTCCTTTTTTCTACTCGCAAAGCAAACATTCAAGGTTAACGCTTGTTAAAAGCTTCATTTTACTACATTATTTGTCAACATATCTCCAATGTTAGCACGGAAATAAATGCTGTGTGCATTTTACTGCCAAAAGCACCAAAGACTGTGTGCGAGTTTGTTGTGAGCACTTTCGCCTCAACTACCTTGTTTATTAACTCGCTATCATTACATTTCCACTATGTTTTTATCAAGTAAAGCAAACACATCATGCACTTCAGTTTTGCAGCGTTTAAGTTGTGTCTGCAGAGACTGAAGAAACTGAAAATAACTGTTTTTGCATTAACACTGACAACTCCTGCAGGGATGAATGTCAATAACCCAACTTGCACACCTTGTCGATTAAAGCACGCCCCTTTATGATTTACCTACAAGCTCTTTGCTCTTTTTTTTTTTTGGCAACACGCATGCAACAACATTGTTTGTGGTAACAGTGTTTGTTTGCAAACGTTTATTATTTATGTAATATGTCATCATCTTTGTTTGTCAGTGGCTTTAATCTCCTTGGACTTCATTTTCTAGTATTCACACCAACTAGGGCACAGGCCCCAGGCTGATTATATAATCTCTGGCATGCATTCCTGGGCATTACAAACATCTAGGTAACTACATATCTAACATACACTTTCACTTATAAATTGGGGAGGAAGCGTATCATTTATTCCATCATATCATGTGTGATATCACGTTGTGGCCAGTTGACATTACCCTAAATAGTTGTGGTTGTGCTCCTTATCCACTTAGGAGTTCACCTCTGTGAGATAAATAGTGCAGTGAGCATCCCATGTGTAGTCCACAGCCTTCACCTCCATATGGAAAGGTGTTGCTTGTGTGTGTTGAGCTCCTCTTCTGGCTGGATAGTCAAGAACATGGTCGGGAATGTGTTTGTTGTTGCAGTTAATAGGCTTGTCAGCAGGCTTAACTACACTTTGACTTGTAGGTTAGCTGAAGAGTGTAATGCCTGCCTCCGTGAGCTCCTCTGAACTTCCACAGATGGAAGCTGGAGATGTGTTTTGCTAAAATGTAACCCTCAGAAAAAGTTCAGATTTGTTATAGACTAAATGACACAGAAACCACTTTGTGGTTTAAAGACCACAAAGCGAATCGATCCTAGATTGATTAGTTAATATGCGTATGCAAATAATGTTATTAAGTGAAGAGTGAGAGTAGTGATGTTGACTTAGGATGTAGTACAATAACAACATAGTGGAATACTACACTGCTTCTGCCACAAATTGACATGGCTTCAAAGCTGTCCTCCCCCCTAAAGGTAACATTTCATTGCAGAAAAATCCCCACTCTCTCAATACTACTTAGTTGGGTCGATTGTGTGTGCTGAACTCGTAATTACAATGTTTACGACAGCACTTGAAGGCAGTGTTGTTGGCTACAGTGGACAGGCGAGGCAGAGGCTGGTAGTTGTGGTGCTGTGCCTGTCTGGCTGACATTTTCCTGCACACTGAGACTAAGCATAACACCACTGCTGTTATGACTCACTCACTGAACAGACTCCACTTTGTGGTTTTATGGTGAAAGAATGCGAATACATTGTGGGACTTTTTTCCCTCTTCGTTTTTCAGTGGATAGTCTTCTCCGGAGTGGGGTACTACTTGTTGCATACTTTTTTCTGCATTTAAAGTGACCTTATTGGAATTAACACGGTGTGTAAATTCAGTCGATCTCTTTCTGTAATAATTGGGGGCATATTTAGCTAGTTTTTCATGACATTTGTAGTTGGAGTTTTCATGCGTTTCAGCGCCGTAAGATTTAAATAAGCACTTGGCAAAAAGCTTCTGTTTGGTTGCATAAAATAAATTAACAAGAGCTGTGTGTATAAAGTTGAATTTGAATCAACCAAGAAAGCAAACACTCGCTTGTTGGTTTCATGTTCGCACGATGACGGGGTTAACTGAGGGAGAGAGGTGACAGACAGGAAAAGAGGCTCTGTAGAAGAGGAGCATCTGTGGCATGATTTGAGTAGCTTCACCTGTTGCTTGTCTCATACATTGAAAGGCAGGAAGGCAGCTGTTTGAACACAGTGTTCCCTACTGAGATCCAGAACCCTAAAGTGGCCAGAGGGAAGGTGAGCAGCTGGCAGAATCAGGGGTCGTCACCTCAGAAAAACTTCCCTCCCGTATCCAGTGCCTTTGGCCTTAGATTCCCTCCTAATGCAGCCGTGTGGTTTTTGGCTTTGGCACATGAAAGAGAAACTCATGACCCATAAGCAGTTGCTCACATACTTGAGCATTTAGGCTACTAAGACACAGAGGCAGGTGGAAAAACTTGTAGATTCATAGTGCATCAAGTGTTTGAGGCACACAGCCTGGAAAGCATGAACGGTGGAAGGAAATACACAGATATCTGTGACAGCACACAGGCCGACTGCCACTAATTTATTTTGAAAGGACAGACAGAACAACTGCAGGAGGCACATTTATCCTTGATAGAGCAATGTGCCTCTTGGATATTGTTGATGAGGAGTGGAGCACTGACGTGTCCAGTCTTTGACAGAGAGGCTATTCAGCTGTGCCTCTTCAAGCTCAGGAATATGTAAGGAATAGATGTTAATCTTGTCTGTTGTCCACAGTTTGGTTTAATATTCAATCTCATGTATTTTGTGAAAATGTGGTAACAGAACAGGGGGACAAACTACAAGCAGTTTGACTTAATAATTCTACACCGTAACCTTTTATGACTTTTTTTAGTGCTATTGAAAAAACAGTTTAACGGCAGTTTGATAATACAGTCTACTGTACTGTGCAACTAGACACATTGCTTGTTTAAGAAGTGAAATCATATTTAAATGTTTTACAGCATCCAACTAAAAATCAGTTAAACCTGCGGTAGGGGAGAATATTTTTGGCATCATTGGGATAAAAAATATTCCATCATAACCTTTCAGCATATTGTAATTCAAGTGTTCTGAGAGATAACTAGGTTTCTGCACCTCCTCATGGCTCTGTTTTCAGGCTTTAAAAAAATCTAGCAAGTGACGGGAGACTTTGGCCAATCACAGGTCATTTCAGAGAGAGAGAGAGAGCGTTCCTATTGGCTGTTCATTCAACGGAGGCAGCTGTCAATCACTCACCAACTCCGATCAAACGAACATACTACAAGATGTTTCTGAAAACATTTGAGGCGAGAAATAGGCATTACAGTAACCAAACATTGATTCATATTTGATCAGTGCTGCCTAGTTTGACCTCTGATTGGTCGTTTTCCTCCGGTCGGTGAAGTCTTGCAGACGTCAGTAAGAGCACCGGAGGACACAGAGGCACATGACTTTTTCAGAATACCTGTCTCATACACTACTGTATCATATTAGCTCAATTCTATCCACTGCTGCCGTAATGTAGTTTTTTATTGTTACGGAGTTGTAGAAGATGCATTGTGTTGCTGGAGTTAATTGCAAGGCAGATGTTTCTTAAAATGCTTGCAATCAGTCTTTGTTTTTCTGTTTCAAACCCAGAATGTTGCCACCCAGCAGTGCCCCACAAACCTTAACAAATCATCTCCAGTTGATAATGTGGCATGTACAAAGATAAACGTGAAGTGTTTTAACAGGGACATTTTGTTTTATTCACTTGTTTATAGAATCATAGAATACACAGACACATTTCCAGTGTTCATCATTAGTTACATCCACTATGAATCAGCAGTACAAATACTTGGCTTACATCCTGTGTAAACAAAACCGATTCTGCTTGAAGTCTCGCGGGAAGAGACCCGTTTCATTGAAAGTGACTTCAGACCTTTTTTGTCTAATTCACCCAATTAAGCTTAGCAGGTTTAGACGTGTGTCTTTAAAGTGAACTCATCCGGCTCTAGAGCTGCTTGGGATCCTCTCTTTCTCACGTTACTCAAACGTGTGGTCATATTGTATAATGTGTAAGACTACCAACTGACCAAAACCCCCACTGTGTTGTCACTTTAAAACTTGATAGAGTTTGAGTTTCCAACCACATCCACACAGTATTAAGCTCACCATCTCACGTGAAGTGTGAGGAAGGCTCAAGGTAAAGCTTGTTGGCGTTTTTGCTGTCCAGCATCCAAGCGGTGCAGAAGACGACAGGCCGCTCTGGATGTCAGTGAACACTTTTCGACTCCACACTGCAGCTGGTCAACATCATGTATTACATAAATTGTCCATGCGCTGTAACACACGTTTGCAGCACCTTCTTTTCTTCAGTGTGATCAAACTACAGGAGGAAAACCTTTGTACTAGATAGCCAAATATTGATCAAACTAAGTGTTTTACATGAGAGTTAATGTCACTGATAGCACTTAGTGGTTTTCAATATTGAATAATTTCATAATATGATTTTCATATTTTAATAACAATTTATCTTAAACTATGATAATGTTGTAATTTCAACACTGAAGCCTCCCGTCAAGAAAAGAATTAGGGATGCACGATCCGACTTTTTCAGTACCGACAGCGATACCTGGCTGATACCGAGTACCGATCTAGTACCAGTGTTTAATTCATAAGCTTTGTGCCTCACTGTGTGGAAGTGACTGGGATCATTATTTTAATGTGTAAAGCAACATCAGGCTTGACTTAAACTTTGCTTTCAACAAAATGGGACCAATAAATACATAGTTATAAATGTATTAAATTGTTCTTTATTATTGAAAATAATAAATCGTACACCAGCAACTTAAAACATCTTCAAAATGAACAGGAATTACAATTCCGGTGTAAACCTTTTTAATGCAGACACAAATTGGTCAAAACTTAAACCAGAAATTAAATTCCAGTATATAATGTATATCATATATAAACATAGAACTGAATTGAATAGATCGGCCCCATTGTCACAGATATCCAATCCAGCTATTTTAATTGGTATTGGCCCGATATCCGATCATCCAGCATCTGTATCGGTGCATCCCTAAAAAGAATACTGTTAACATTAGTGATTTAAATGTGTCTTTGAAATAACTGTGTTGTGTGAGATGCACCTCCAGTGAGCATTTATTGCAAAGTAATGATTCCAAAGAACTGACGTGGCTGACAGTTAAATAATGCAGCGTCTGCTAATGATACTGTTAAGATATTGAGGGTGGAGATTTCATACATGGACTTAAAATAATAAACGATAAATCATTTATTACTGAGGGTATTTGCTTGTTGACAGTAACACTCAACATTTGGTTTCATTCATAATGTATTCAATTGCCTGCTTGGCAGAGAAGCTGCAGCATAGATGCAAACATCCTGATGGTGACAGAAAGAGTCGCAGAAAAGGTGATGAATAGGACTGTAATGTAAGATGAATAGTCTAGCCTTCTGCTCTTGTAAGCTGTTGTATTTCATTCACACATTAACAGCGAAGCAGCAGCAGCAGCAGCAGCATTAATCAGTATTTTAGCTGCGGCTGCTACTACAGTAGCTAAATCTCAGATCCAGGTCAAAGTTTCTGTGCCCACAGGATGTGGTCAGTTGGTTTGAGTTGCCCCGCGTGTACAGTTGTTGTAGCACAGTAACTTTAGTCAATAACAAGAAGCATGTCAGTGTTTTCTCTGCGTGCCATTTTAAAAGTCACTTGATACCAGGCTGACTGTAACCTTCTCTTGACCACATGTGCTGCTTGTTTGCTTGAATTTGTTTGCTTTTTACATCAATTAAACCAGCTGAGAAAGTCTGTAATCATCAAATGTAGTTTTTTTTCTACCTCTTGATTCATTTTCAGTTAATTTTCATTCGATGGACGAATCAATTAATGGTCAATTGTTTCAGAATAGATTGTAACTGCTTAATTTCTGTACTCAGTTTTAAAGCTAGAGTAAAGATACTGGCATCATATGGAATTAGAAAAACCTAAGGAATCCAATGCATGCTTGCTTGGAAGGACGCTAAATAACGCTCTAAACTTACATTCAATTTTGGCAAGGAAAAACTGGCATAGCCATTTCCAAAGGGGTCCCTTGACCTCTGACCTCAAGATATGTGAATGAAAATGGGTTCTCTGGGTACCCACGAGTCTCCCCTTTACAGACATGCCCACTTTATGATAATCACATGCAGTTTGGGGCAAGTCATAATCAAGTTGGCACACTGACACACTGACAGCTGTTGCTGTCTGTTGGGCTGCAGTTTGCCATGTTATGATTTGAGCATATTTTTTTATGCTAAATGCAGTACCTGTGAGGTAATATTAAATATGTGAACGATTGACAGTCCTCCTTTATATTCTCTTGTTCTTGTAAATGTAACATATACATGGAAGAGGATACCTACAGTAGGAAATGTTCAGGTTGAGAGGCCTTTTAACCCTCTATGTCTATATGTGAAAGGGTTTTTCACAAATGGGGATGCAAATACAAGACGGTGATACTAATATCTCTGAGGAGGAGAGACCCATAATATAATCTGTAGGGCACTTATGAACAAAACCTTTTACACGGTGAAACACGGCATACCATTGGAGACAGCCCATGGTCAGTTGTAAGATGACAGGAGTGTTCATCTGTACTGCTTATGATCTGGTTTCACAGTCAACCGTCCGCCCCCCCCTCACCCTCCTCTCCTTTGCATTGTGTGCACAGATGTTTCCTAGCAAGATGCAGGTGTAATGTAGTGCCTCTTCTCACACTCCAGCAGGAAGGAGCAGCCTAACTGCTGCAGCTCTGTCGTTACACACAGACCTAGCTCTGCTGTTTGCACCTCGGAGCTCGTCTCCAGCATGTGTAGCAGCTTTTTGAATTCCTCTGGAGCCAGATTGTTCATCAGAGATCATGATGTTTTGATCACGCATCCCGATAACTGCTGTGTTAAAGGGAAAAACCACAAACTTTTCACGTGGATGTCCAATCAGTGTTGATGGCAAATGTAGTCAATCGATGCAATAAATTCCTCAGTGCGTGATATATTGAGCGAAAAAGCTGACTTCTCCTGCTTCAGGCTTCTGGTGCCCGCAGGGTCC
>CAKALG010040693.1:0-17132 GCA_916700815.1 Helicolenus hilgendorfi | reverse complement strand
GACCGGACCAAGGTTGGCATGTCTTTGGATACACAAGTACGGGGGAAACGTTCTGTGGCCATCAACCTGAAGACGTCAGAGGGTGTAGCCTTGCTCAGGAAGCTCTGTGTCCAGTCTGACGTGGTCCTTGAGCCCTACCGTAAAGGTCAGACCATCAGCACTACAAGAGCTGAGCTGTGTAATGGCCTCCACGACCAGGTCGTCGCCACAATGTTCACACTGAATGAGAAACAGCTTAAGCAGACACTGATTGATGAAGAAATGTTTTTGTTTCTGACCACCCAGGTGTGATGGAGAAACTGGGCCTCGGTCCACAGGAACTGTTAAAGGAAAATCCTCGTCTGATCTACGCTCGGTTGACTGGGTACGGACAGAGTGGATCTTATGCCAGCGCAGCAGGGCATGACATCAACTACCTCGCCATGTCAGGTAAATAACACACAACTGTTGATGTTTTTATATTGAATGTTCATACACCTTACAATGCAGGCTGATGGAATGGCGTGTTCATAACAACAGCAGAGAAACATTGTTGCCCACTCCTTTTGTGAGGCTGGCGCTTTGTTTTTCTCTGTGTACGTAGTTCAACTATCTATTCCTGACCTTTGAAACATGAAAGACAAGATTGCACACTGAGTTTCAGTCTATAATTACCAGTTGTGCATTAGATAAAACTTGGTATGACCTTGGAAACTTACAAGAAAAAGAACATGGCAGCTACTCCAATACAATACAGAGTCAGAGAGTTTTCTGCGGGGCTCTGTTTTAAGTTTGTTCTCTTTTTTTTTTTTTTTTTATCTTTTTTGCCTTCTCGTTACGATAGGGCCATAAAAAATCCAACCAGCAGTTGTTTTCAATTAATTTCACTTTTAGATTTAATGAGTTACACAGTCGGGGAAGGAAATAGTCTGCAATATTATCACTTTAATAGTCTTAAAAGCATACCTTTTCAGCACATAAGTCTGCACAATCTGTGTTCTGCAGCACACAAAGATAACGTAGCCAAGAGGCAGCTTAATTAAAGACATGAGGCCACGTGCCACATGTTGGGATGGGATTCAGCTTTGCTGTAAGATCCAAAATATAAAGACACCTCCAGGAGGGATGGATGACAAAACAGTGGCAATGTACCTCTGACGACAACAACATTTGATGTACATATATGTATATATTATGTATATGTACCACCCTATAGATAGCACTGGTGGGTGATACAGTTTACATAACTACGTGGTAATTTGGCATATGAGGTTGATACACTTACACATTAAAAAATACATTGAAAACTATTTCACCCCCAAATCTACGCATTCCCAACTCTCACTTTGGTTCAGTAATGTAATTTGTAGTGCAAGTATGAACTTCTTCCTATTATAATGCAGCCGTCATAAACTACAAAATCACAAATTCAAAGAGTGGTGCTTTATTATAGCTTATGTGCCAATATTGGATGGATTTATAATGGGGTAGCTATACCCCATTATAAATCCATCCAATAGTGGTTTTCCAGTAATATCACTCTAAGTAATTTGTTGCTGTAATGAAACTATTCTAATTTGTTGTTTATATGCTTGTTAGTTAGTGTGGGTTTTGCAGCGCACACACTGAGAACCTAGCCATGTCTAAAAAGGAATAAAGGGAGTAATAACTCCCCAGAAACCCAACCAAAATATAAAGACTTGCTGTTAAAAGTCACCTTGGTAAGGTTTTAATCTTAAGCCTACTAATACACTGATAGCAAACTAAATAACTAATGATAAACATGTTATTTGAGGATGTTTTGTATGGTTTATAGAGCAATTACAGACTAAAGTAGAGGGGCCAAATGAGAACATTATTGGAGACACAACTCACCTTAGGTTTGCCCATGTTGCTGTAACTAGCTAGTACGTTTCTTGTTCAAGGCCCTTTGTAATATCTGTACGATAACAAAGTAGCAAAAAGACAAAGAAGCCCTTTGCAAAAGTTATAATGGTTTAACATTAAGTAAGCAATTGTTTTGTTAGATTACATTAAAAAAAGAAAATCTTCTGTGGTGTTATATGGCCTTGTGTGCGATCAGAGCCAAACTAATTAACGTTCTTTCACTTTCAGTGCTGATGAATGGCCAGTTACTCTATTGTCCTCCGCTAGTGTGTTTGGTGTGAAGCTTTTGTCTCCTCATTTCTGTCGCAGGTCTTTTATCCCGGCTGGGTCGTAGTGGAGAGAAGCCCTACGCTCCGTTGAATCTCATAGCAGACTTTGCAGGAGGTGGTCTTACCTGTGCTCTGGGGATAGTCCTAGCCCTGCTGGAGAGGACGAAGTCAGGGAAAGGACAGATCATTGATGCCAGCATGGTAAGCAGGTTGTCAGAACCGTGGCATTGAGTAACTGTGACACCTGCCCTGCAGAACATGTTGTTGTGAGAGAAGCACAGACATTCATTCATTTGCAAGTAAATATAGTACATGTTTGATATTTTTTCTCTAGTGTGAACAAAAACGAGCTCAAGCAAATGACGCTGGAGATAAAACTGCAGTCTGACACTATCGTAGGCCGGAGTTAGGGCACATTCAGACTGACGACAGCCCTCCAGCCAACACATGCAACTTAGTGTGGGTGTATTGCTACAGGTACTGCAGAGAAGATGAAATACAAACCAGGTATCCAAGGTGTTCTGTATTGCACTGCGGTACATTTCCAGATGATGATGCACTTCATTGTGGCAAAATTTTGAGCCAGCACCAACTTTGATTGGGGATAAGTGATCAGTTTGACAGCCCTTAGTGAAGTTGTTTGAAAAGCACATCAAAGTCTCTGAATCCTGCAGCACCTGACAGCCACTGTCTGTAATGAAGCTGGCGGGTTAGAGAGCTCCAGCTGCTCTAATGATCTCCTTCGGGAGGTGGAGCTGTGAAACCTTTTGAAAATGGTCACTCCATAAATCCTCATAAAAAAGTATGAAACATACAACTGGACTGTCAAAGTTAACGCGATAGTAACGCTTTGCTCTTCAATCATTTCCCATAGATCCATATGAGTTATTGTGATTTTGTAACTACTTTGACTCGTAACCGCTTACAGCTTTCAGTTTTGTCCCGTGTTTATTCTACTGTACCACGTACACACACCATGTAAACATGATGATTCTCAGTGCCAAATGCAAGGACCAGCACAACCACAGGCAGTGCACCATCTGCTTCAGTACTATAAACCGTGACGAGTTCAGCAAATGTGTTTGACATCTAATTTTCCCTCAACTGCTCGAAAGATCGAACGCCACCAATTTAGCCCATTCAGTCAAAAGCCTGCTAGCAATTCCATATTATTACTTTCCATTCAGCCATCCATCCAGTTCCAATAATTGCGTGGAATGGAGCTAATCCCAGCATGCACTGCATTGGGCGAGAGATAGATAACATTGACTGCCCAGGTTGTTTAGCACAAGGCTGACACATTTTAATTTAAAATCACTGCTGTGGACTATTAAGAAGCAATTTTGAACCTCCAGAGAATTATCACCTGAATCTATAGCTCCCCTCTGCTTTACAGAGCTATAGACTACCAATATAGAGGACCAACGACACTAGACGCTGTCAATGGAGTCCATGTGGGACACTATGCATTATCCTATATTCTGTAAGCTTTTGCTCACAAAGATTTAAAATTGGTGACAGTGAATTAAAGTGTTTTTGTAGCAGCAGCCAGTATGGCAAGTTAATTAACACCTGAAGCCCAAAACTCCACGCAGACAAAAGCAAGAAAACCTGCTTCCCACCTCCTATTGATTATTTTACCTTTTACTCTCTCGCCTGCTGTTGAGTGACCACATTGACTGATCTGAGCCAGATTCGGTTCCTTTTAATAAAGAGGGACCTCTGCATTTAAATAGGCGGTTAGCTGCTTGAACACTGCATTTTTTTATCTTGGTATGAGGCATGCTCGCTTGTCACAGAGTTATAAAGCAGAGTTTTTTTTTTTTCAATGTTCACACTCTGTTCATGGCATCTTATTTCTTTGTAAATCAAAATGCATTTTCTTTATGACTCAAAGACCATCAAAGGTAGAACATACATTAAAGGAATCGCCCCAGCGTTCCCACACTCTCTATATTTAATGCAGGAGTCTTGGGATTTGGCACAGAGTAATTGAGAAAGCACTGAAGCCATGACCAGTGACAGAGCTGTCTTCATCTCAACTGTGATGTAAGCAGCAAATTGTCAGAAGACAGTCGAGCTGTTTCAGAAAAGTGTGTGCGTGCAGTACATTGTGTTTCTACTTCCAAGTGTTTAAACCCCCTTAATTGATTGGGCCGTTAATGTTTGCTGAAATGATTTTTGAGAAGTAGCACACAGTTGATTAGAGGCTAAAATGACTGAATGGATTGCAATCAAGAGTCATTGTGACAAGTGCCACCTTTTCTGCAGCCCCTTTCTGTACTGTAGCATGACATTGGCCTTATATTTTTGAAGGTGACTGATTTCATTCCACCATTTTCAGTTAGAACTTGATCGTTTTTTTCGCCTCTGCGTTGGCATACGATTTCGAGTTGTCCCTCAGTACCGTTCTCGTGAACGCATCAGGGATACCTGAAGGGAATTTCTTAAAAATTTGGCACAAACATCCACTTGGACTCAAGGATATTTTGATTAGATTTCGGTGGTCAAAGGTCACTGTGACCTCAGAAAACATGTTTTTGGTCATAACACAAGAATTCATATACCAATTATGACAACTTCACACGCATATCTGATAGTATAAAATGATGGAGTGATGAAATTTTGGACCGACATGGATGTAAATTGCAACTTCACTACATGGCGTAGGCATACAACAGCAGCCGTAACAGCTTGTGCCCACATGGAGATTTAAATGCATCATAAGTATAGGGAGCTGGTGGATCATTCAGTAATTGTCACTAGAATACCCTTTTGTGCAGTCTTGTCACAAGCTTTGCTGAAAAGCTCAGTGTTCAACAAGGAATTGCCGCTTTTTAATGTTATTGAAATAGCACGGCATTTCACCTGCTGTGTGCATTTTCTTCTCGGTGAAGGAGACTTCTTACTGTAGATATATGCAGCTGAAGTCGACTTCTGCTACACCATGAAAAAGCTATAATATCCTAACATATATGGAAGCGTACGGAGGAGGTGGTGTGCAGTGAGTTTGATCTTCTCAGAAATAATACATACCTTTTAACAGAAACATGTATGCTCTTATTTTCAGCAAAGACATTGTACTTTATATTCATTTAGCTTTCATTTATAGTTTACATATGACTGACGTAATTATGCATGAAATAGAGATGAAAATTATAGATCTCATGTTTCTCCTTTCCCCTTCGTCTCTCTCGCCATCCTCAGGTAGAAGGAGCCGCATATGTCGGTTCATTTGTGTGGAAATCTCGTAACCTCGGTATGTGGGACCGTCCTAGAGGACAGAACCTGCTGGACAGTGGAGCACCCTTCTACGATACCTACGAGACTGCCGATGGAAAGCACATGGCTGTGGGAGCCTTAGAACCGCAGTTCTACACACAGCTACTTCAGGGTTCGTAGTATGCAAACGCAGATTGGAGGCATTTTTGTAGACAAAATAAACCTCTAAGGCAGTGGTCACTTGTGTCACACGTGGCATGCCATGAACAATAGCAAAAAGCTCACAGCGTGAAATGAAACACCCTCTTCTCTTCCCAACACCAAAGTCTATAGATAATGTGAATAACCGACATGAGAAAAAAGCAGCAGATATCAGGCAACAGGTCAGATATAAGATTTGGACACCCACACATGTCACAACATAAACCAGATTTTAAAACTGATCCTCTATGGGGGGAAAAAAACACAGCAAAAGATGCTTGTTGTTTACAGTTGTACAGAGAAATAGCAGTGACGCACCATGTCATTGCTGTGACAATTACAGTGCAAATCCTGTAAAATCTCAATGCAAAGGTTATTTATGAATTTCTCTTTCAAAACAAATTGTTCTCTTTACCAATATACAGTTAAGCACAACTGGTAATCACACATCCAAAATGTACTAATGCAACCAAAACACTGACAACACACACCTCTGCACCACAACACTGACAACACAATACAACATAATTGCACCAAAAAAACACCATCAACTGGTAGCATAGTAAAAATCTTAGCACCATTGTTTTTGAAGTAGCTTTTATTTATTTATTTATTTATTTGTTTTTTGCATAACAAAAAAATTCCAATACAATACAAATAATGGAACCTATTATGTTACAGAAAATAATCAGAAATGCTGCAGCTTGCTTCAGTAGGTTTTATTTTCCTAAAATGAAGTAATTCATTTCATATCATGTTTATTTGATAGGGACGGATACATTTACATCGATAATTGCACAACAATCTTCCAATGCAATATACCACAGCATTTATAGCTACTGCTAATTTCCAATGCCCGTCCCTAAAACGAACATTTATATATTCACTGCACATACATGTAAAGGATAGCTACAGATTTACTGTATCTGAGTTTCAAAGCAATTCATGACATTTAAAAGATGTGGTCATTGAACACATTTTGGGTGAAAACGATGAACAGTGATCCCCAGATCAGTCCACTTTGACTTCTGTTGAGCTGACTGTGTGAAGTCTTTTGAAAGGGAACTCGGTAGAGAGAAATGCATAAAAACTGTGATGTGAATTGGCAATAATTTAACACAGCAGATGCAGTCCCGGTGTGGCTCTAGGAGAACAAATTAAAGTAAAGAACTTGAAACTTGACAGGTTGAATGCGATCGATCCGTTGATGACCGCTGCTCTAAGCAGTTTAACATTTCTCTGTTTTACATCATTCTGCTGTTGACACACGTTTCTCTATTGGATCACATAAGTCTTTTTTTTTTTTCTAGGCTTAGAGTTGGACGCCGAAGCATTACCCCCTCAGATGAGCTTCACTGATTGGCCAGAGCTGAGACGGATCTTCACAGAGAGATTTGCTTCAAAAACCCAGGCGGACTGGTCAAGGGTTTTTGATGGGACTGATGCCTGTGTTACACCTGTGTTGTCTTTCGACCAGGTGAGCTCACACCCACATAACCAGGAAAGAGCTTCTTTCATAAAGGACTCCAGCGGGGAGGAAAGCCCACGGCCGGCCCCGGTTCTCTCTCGGACTCCTGCAGATCCTTGTCTTGCCTCCGACCCGGTCATCGGAGAACACACAGTTGAGGTCCTGAATGAGTACGGGTTCACGTCAGCAGACATAGACCAGATGCTAACAGCAGGGGTAGTAGAGTCTAATGCTGTCAAAGCAAAGTTGTAGAGACATAACTGATATCAGTGATTGATTTGGAAAAAACAAACACAACTACACCAGACCAGATTCCATTCTCAAATGTAACACAACCAAATATTTCGTACCGACAACGTTATGTTCATTTCACAGGTTCAACTGACTTTAGCAGTTTATATAACAGACACTCTACTGTCCTGTTTTTTCTACAGATGTGAACTAACCACAGATACTTGCCTTGTTCATGGACTAATATTGGTGCTCCGCTGCAGAATGAATATAGGGAACACTATAGCTGATATTTGGCATTAATTTTGGCATTAAAAATAAAAAAATAAGCCTTGCAGGGGTTTCTATTGTACAATTATAGGGGAAACTGCTAAATTTCCCAGTTTATGTGCCAAAAGAAGTTTGTGTACACAGATTGTTAAATCAGCAGCACCAAAAATATGAAGTAAATCCAGCCTTAATTGTTGTACGTTTAATGCCTAATGTACAGTGGATGTGACTGTGTTGCGTTCCAGTTGCACTTGTGGTTCTGTGGCGACTCTGTCCGTAATATACTGTAGTTAAGAGATGTTTTGCCAACATTTTGGGGTTAAAAAGATAATAAATACACATCTGCAGCTCATTTAGATGAAGTAACAGATGCGTTGTGGCTGTACTTTAATGTCACAGTATTTTATTGCCTCTGACTTTCTTTATGGTCACTCATTAAAATGTTAATACAGACCATTTCAAAGTGCGGATTTTTTAAATTTTATCCGGTGATGCCGTGATTATAAAATAATTGGTTGGGAATGAAGCCTGGTTAACGGGTAGTATTTATGTGTTTCAATCAGATTTCATTTCCATTCCTTTGTCTGTTAACAGAGACAGGAAATTATGTAAATGAAAACAACTAAATTGTGACTTTAACTGCATTAAAACACATCATAGATGAACAGAGACAGGACATCCATCCTTTCTCCTTTCACTCACTAATTACAGTACAAACACTAATAAATAGTTTTGCTGTTGTAAAGTCAGTAACAAATGAAATGCATCATTAAATATTAAAATTAAATTAATTTCACGCTTCTGAGACGTGAGCAAAAAAAGTGGAAACACAACGCAGCCGGATCCGGTGGACGTTGGTCATTTACTTTGGTTTTGTGGTACATATTGAACATATAAAGGTTGCAGACGTTATTGAAAGTGCTACACAATGAGTTTAAGGGAATTTAAGATATACATCTGCTCATTACTGTTATTTTCCCCAAACTAATATGTGATTGCATAAACTGGTTGATGTGATAAACAATGAGTTCCTGGGGTGATGATAATCAAATAAGAAGAAAAATAATTAAAATACATGATTAATAATTTTTCCCCTCAGGGGACAAACAAGTTTGTTTGGGATTTTTAATTTGTTTATTCATCAGTAACATTTTGTGCATTGTAATTTATTCAGTTGGCGTTGCAATAGTCATTCCGTCACCTCACTGCAGCCCGGGGGTGCTGCCGAAGGTTTAAATGATTGCTTTTAAATGATTAATGACCAGGCACTCTGTGTAGAGACACCTAATGATAATTAATGTACTTAATTTATGAAAATCAAATGCAGTTTGTCTCTGTTTCAAATACATGTTGCTGTTTGCAAAGTCAATCAACAACTCCAGAACATTTGTTGCTTAAGATGATTAAAATACTTAATTAGCCATCGCCACAGGAAGTACATGTAAATTTAGACCTGGCTGTACAACAAATAAAAATGCAAATGCATGAAATGTGAAGTAAACACTGTGTGTCTTGTCCCACTATGAACACATAAAGTGAAGGGAGGTGACTAGAAACAGACAGCAGCAGGACACTGAAACAGCACAAGGAAACATAGATATAAGCAGCTGAACAGTAAGCTTATGGATTTTGGGTAATCCGATATAATGCAGATTATAGGTTTATTCCATTGTGGCCATGAGCCAATTTGTTTTAAGATGTATAAGGTCAGCGTCAAGAATCTCGTGACTTGCAACGAACTGCCTCATCAGGAAACTCAACCGTGGCTCTGAAATGAGCACAGAATGCCAAAATTAGCAGATATGAATAAAATAATGCACATGTTACTTGGGTTTCAAGAGAGCTGAAATGTGCAAAGGTTTAAAATGTCACTCAAACGTTTTTATTCCCATTTACTTTCTCGTGGTATCTAGACACGCAGATGGTTTTGCCTTTCCTTGTCGAGGTTTTGAGTTGTCTGCCTCTCAGATGGGATGAGTGAAACTTGTTTTGCGCAGATTGGTCAAAACATGGCATTTGAAAAACTCTGCAGCAGCGAGGATAAATTGGTGACTCCAAATAACATTCATTATCACCTCCCTGGTGCAAAAAAAAAAAAAAAATGCTGCAAAATAAACTGGATGAATGCATGTACTTCCCCATAAAACATCTGCGGGGACGGTTTTTGGACTGAAAGAATTTGTTTGAGAGAAAATAAATTGTCAACTATTCTGACAATTAAAAAAAAACCCATTTAATCAGCCAAATATTAGCTGTTTTCAGATTCCATATTTGAAAGTCTGCTTGTGTTTAGCATAATTAGTGGCATATTTTTGGGGTTTTGGACTGTGAAATTTCACAGACTAAACAAAGAGTCCTATAATTGAGGAAATAATCGGCAGATTGATCTATAATGAAAGTAATTATTAGTCTCAGCTTTATCTGCATTGTTTACACCCCATGTTTGCTAGTGTTCTTCTTCACTGCTGTTGTTGGTGCAATGCTGCATATCTCACAACACTATAAGTTCTATAAGTGTTGCTTTAGAATAATTTGGGGGTTCAAATGGCTACTAATAAATACACTGTATAATTTTATGTCATCAGACGTTATTAGATTTTTCAAAGTGGCAACTCTGACGTGTGAACAGTATTGTTTATATTCCCGATTCCCAGCTCGTCACTAAGCCACTTGTGCATGCTACAGAGGTCTATAATGACCTTTTACAGGCTTATTATCTTCCTTACAGTGTGCAGATGTGCATCATATCACTGCTTACATAATCTTACCCCATTACAACAAGGCTTTTCCCTCAATCTCACATTTCCACAGTTGACAGCTTTGTTCCACAGCCGCCATTCACCTCATGAATGTACTATCACATACACAGTTGTAGTATAAAACCTTAAGGCATGCAGGTATGTGAGGAATGTCTGTGGTGTGACTCCAGACATCTGACTCAGGGCAAACACGGGGCAACTGGCTTTAAGCATATAACGCATGAGATTAGTGCACGGTTTGAAGATAAATTGCTTTGGACTATTAAATCTTAGGTATTCTATAAATATATGGAGGACAAATCAAAATATTTGAAGATCATAAACTCCAAAGTGTTACCACATACCATTATGTTAGACTGAAGTGCAATGTGGAGTGGTGCTTTTGAAAGTTATTACGGGAATGCATTTAAATGGAGGACATTGATTTGCTTACTTTTAGCACAATTACTGCATAGATCATTATTTTGAATATGGAGCAATAGATTGCATAATCTGTATCAACAAGGCACTGTAGTTGTTAAACATTTCTTCCCTAATGTTCTCATTTTCATGTTTATTTCAGTGTAAAAGAGTTTTTAAAACAACTCTGTACTGCTGCTAACGGATTATTTTTATATCTGCCAATTCTTTTCTGAATTAATCATTTGCCATTAAAATTAAAAAAAAAAAAAATTATAATTTCCTAGAGCCCTCAATTTTCACATTTTAAAGCAGTACATTTTTGTCATTTTTGATTGCCACTACTTGGAGAGATAAAATGTAATTTCACAGTCAACTCACTGTGATATATTATTTCACAACAATGGAGTGTGGGCTGATATGAGCCCTGCTTGGCACCTGTACAGAGCAGTTAGAACATCAGCGATGGCTCTCTGGAGAGGTTGGTGGAGTGAGTGTGTGAAAAATCACCTGAATGGAGGTACATGAAGTTGTTGATTGAAAACAATCACGTTAATCATCAAAGTTGTTGCTGATTAGTTTTCTATCTATTGACTAATGGCTCGAGTCTGATAGAATAGTTTCCCTCGTTAGCTCAAGAGGATCAGTAACAAACTCAGATCTGCCAGATGACAGCACACATGGATGTGCATGTGTACTGTTCATCAATATGCGCTCACATGTCTGTGCACATGTATGTCCATGTGGATACTCTGAAACATCCCTCTGTTGAATAGTTTCTGGCTATTGTTAAGAAAACACACAGAAAATGACCTTTTCCTTCCGCTCCCATCTTCCTCAGTATCCTCCCCAGGGATCACATGGATCATCACTTGATTATAGCTTCGTGCTGAAGCACAGAAGAGCCCTTGTGATTTCATGCTTTGGTGACGAACTCATCCATCAGTACAAGTGGTTTGGAGGGGAGGGGATAGATTCCTGCATTATTCCCCAACATTATGATTATCTGAGGAGGCCAACTAATCACAGTGCAAATCAATGATGGTCTCTTCAAATTGTAAAAATTACCTTTTTTTTCTTTTCCACAGTGTTTTTAAAGAGTTGATGAAAGGTCCTCTGCAGTAATTGGAAATCTGCCTCCTTCAATGATAGGTATGTAGTTACTTGAAAACACTTACTTACAACACTTACAAATCTCAGGATACCTTCTAACAGCCTCTCCAGGACTGAAGTCAACAAAACTAAAAAGAGTCAGCAGCCATGCAAGAAGCTTTGTGAGGCTGTACTTTGGCTTTGAGCTAAATGCAAATGCCACACGTTAAGTTATGTATAATGTTTACCCCATTCACCATCTTAGTTCATTTGCTAATTATCACTGAACGCAAAGTACAGCTGAAGCTGTGTGTCATTGGTTTTTCCAGTTTTTGACCTAATGGTGGCACCAAACGAGAAGTTCAGAGATCACCAAATCTATTACAATTCATCCTGAGGGGAACATGAGTGTGGGTACCAAGTTTCACAGCGATAAATCCAATAGTTGTTGAGACATTTCATTTAAAAACACAAATATGAATGGTGGCGCCAAAGAGTATAGAAGCAAAGAAACAAAACTTTGTTGTTTTTTTTTACAACAGCCGCTGCCGCCATTTTGGACTGAAAACGCTTATTGTATTTATAATATTTTATTGTTCACATTCCGGCAGAATATGACAATAGAATAGAAATTATTTTGTTTTACTTTTGTACGGCACTTTTTAGGCGAAGGTTTTACTGGCGTCTGGTAGTCGTTTAAGTCCAAAGTGGCCGAAGCGTAGCTTTGTTGCTGGGCACTGATGTTTCAATGGAATGAACAATTTACTTTTATTTCTTGGCAATATACATTCTTTGGTGGCGCTAGAGGAACCATCATGTGATCACTAAAGTCGATAGGATTCACCATGAACGTCTGTTCAACATTTCAATGTTGGGAATGGAAATGCCAGTGGTATTAAGCCTATTGCCGGCCTCGCTAAGACAATATTTGATCACAGTAGCCTGTTTTAATGAACTTTTCGCAGAACTTATAGTTCAAAGCCCTAGAGTGCAATCTAAGCCTCTTTACTTCTACTTTTAGACCTTTGCAGCTCATTATAAATGTTGTCTTGTCTTCAACCTCACTTATTACTTTAAATGAGATGCAAGAAAGTTCCTTATTATTGGAATTCTGCCTCTGTAAGGTCCCTCACGAAGGATGAGCTTTAACCCCTCACTTAATTTACGTTAATTAAGTATAACTTTCCTCTAGAGCCACTGTCAATCAAATTGATGGACAAAATAGTGAGGATTAATTATGTTTTTAATACAGTCTTCAGTTGATATATTAAATTTGCAACTCTATGTGTTTTTATATTCTGTCATATTGTTTTTATGTAGTGTATATGTTGCATTGTATTATTTCATATCACATTCACTGTAAGCTACGGTGTGTGTGTGTGTATGCGCAACATGGTCACAATGTTGTGACTTTAAAACAAAAACATGTGCTCAGGTTCAGGCAATAAAACCACTACAGTTAGGTTTAGGAAAAAACAACATGGTTGGGTTTAAAACTGCTACATTTGTGCAGCGAGAATGACGCTGAACGTTGTGAAGATGGGACACTTTACGAACAGCTGATTGCAACGTGACGCATGGCACACTAACAGCGGTCTCCTGGATGATAGTGTTTGTTGGACCCATTCACCGTGTGTGTGTCGCTTTCACTCTTTAAACTACGTCACCACACTCCCGGCGCACTTTCCATGAATGTTTATTATTGACACGGATGAGTTTATATTGTAGTGCATTGAAAGCCCGGTGCGTCTCATACAACGCTAATGGCGGAACCGAACGCCGACGTCCTTGACAAAGCATCGGTAGGCTATTTGATAACCTGTGAATGAGAACGGGCTGGTGTGTATATGTATGTGTGTGTGTGTGTGTATGTAAGTATGTGTGTGTATTAAACAAAAGTTCCTTAGAGTCCATTAAAATAATTTTGATCTTGAGTAGTTTTGGTATTGAGGTCAGCTCTAAAGCCAGATCTCAAAATGTTATCCATTATTATTCATGAATGCAATCTAGTGCTGCGTTCAAACGCTTAAAACTGAGTGTAAAGTTCAAAAATGTTGTCAATTTTAAGGGTGTAATTCTGAGGTTTTTGAATTGGCCTGGCACAATACTGCAGCTGTTGACAGAGAAGAATAAATGAATGGACTACATAAATGAATTACTTCATTTAACAAGGATGAATGTCAAGATGTCCGTCAAGCTTTGATTTCCAGCAGCACTGATGATGTGGAGGTAACCTTTATGAGCTGACATGTTAGTGGAAAATGGGATTATTTGCTTTCTAATATTGAAGAACTTGAGACACACAGTTCTGAGTGCTTTCGCCTTTCAGGCACAACAAAACTACACGTATAGACCGGTTTACATTTCCCGAAGCGTAAATGAGACATTAAAGTTTGACATATTGGGAAATGATTCGCTTTCTTTCCGAGAGTTTGATGAGATACAACTCACATGTCCGTCTGTTAAATATGAAGCCACAACTTGTTTTAAATAAACAAGATATAAGGTGTTAATTCGTGTGCTTTAGAGGTGCTGGTGGGCAGCTTTTGTTACCTTAGGCTAGTCTTTATGCTAAGCTAAACAGCTGTAGCTTCATTGTAAGAGCCAAAAGATGATGTAGGATGTATGATGACACATACAGATGTTGGTGTAATTCGCTTTTAGGAACACTAGGTGGCACTGTGTTAATTGACTGACCCATCCACGGGTATATAGGTAAGGAGGTGTGTTGTTGGCTTCAGGGTTTAGCCCGGAAAGGCTAAATGGTTTTTGACCGCAGGGACGCTGAATTGTTTGCCGTGTTGTTGTTATATGCTTGTTGCTGTGGTAACCGGACATCATTCTTTGATACCATATTACCAATAAATGAACTGGAATTGTAAAACCAACGAGCGGCCTGAGGATCACTTCACACAAACCCAAGAAAGTAAATACGCGTATTTTCTAAAATGTTAAATAATTGCCTTAAGGATATTTTCTCCAAAACAACAACACTTCCTTAAGGCACGATATTCCAGCTCACAATCCAACCCCACGGAGAGAGAGATGGAGCAAAATGTGCAGAGTTTGTTGTTGCACCATGCAGATTTACAGACATGACTGGGGGCTAAAATCTTCTCTAATCAGAGGCTCATCCATTGCCTGTGATTCCATATCACATTTCTCTCCTGGCAGGCAGGAAGCCTCCCTCAGCTCTTTGTGTTGTGTCAAAGAGACAGATGTGTTCACGCGAACAAGTGTGCAGGAGATTTGTGCAGCAGTGTTGTGGTTCTACAGAACTTATAGCCTACTGTATGTTGTCTGTAGTGTTGAAACGGTTAATTGATCACCTAAATGTCAGGATGCTGCTTCTCTCTCTCCCTATGCACTCTAAAAATGACCAGTGCATTACACCCTAAAATGGACATTTCTGTTGATTAACAGGATGTCCTCCGTACCTCAAAATTGGATAATTACGGCACTAGAGTAAATGTACTTACATACTGTCCACCACTGGAGATATGTCAGGATTGGTGTCCTGTTATATGATGGTTTACAACCAAATTAGATGTTGCAAGTTGGACCAGTGTAGAGAGGCACAACCCTCCAGGCTGTCCTGTCACGCCGCTTAGCACTAATTTGTACTCCAAGATTAATCCGGTGGTTTTTAATAAGGATATAAGTGTGGAAAAATGATCATTCAGCACAGTGGGACCAGACCACTGCAAGAAAAATAGGTCACCACACTGGGAAGAAAAGTGTTGAATGATTGTGACCTATAACAAAGAGTTGAAATTCAAGAGAATTAAAGACAAAAGAGTGTTTTATGTCTCTTATTACTCACACACTGCGTATCTGTTTGAGTCGTAATGATATTCTTGTGATTTACAGGGCCGGTCTGCTGATTCTGAGAACGACGGACAACTGACCTCTCAAGTCTTTGATAACAACCAGTTTTGACCAGAATGGAAGTTCAGTGTCTTCCTGAATGCTGGTTTAAGGTCACAGCATCATGTTATCCCTCCGGCTTCCCCTCAGCTTTCAGTTAGTCACATGAGAACACCAACTTTGAGAGGCATATTGAATACTTTCCAGCAAGATAAGGTAAAAGTTATTTCATACAGCTAGTTAAAGAAATATGAAACCTAATATTTAAATACAAAATCCCCATTGCTTGAAGGCATTACTTTGTATCATCTCACTTCTGTTTGAACTTGAATGACTCAGATCTTTTAAATGTATTAATGTGGATTGGCCCTAAGGAGTCAGATCTATGCAAGACTGACTTTCCTTGTACAAACCACATGAGAAGAAAAAAAAAAAAGTATTAAATCACACACAGACACACACTGTGAAATATCATTTTATAATTTCACCCAAATGTCAACATCATAGAGGCGCTGTAGAGAAAAAGTCAGGGTATCACCAGAGTCATTAGGATTCAATCCATAGTGGAGGGCTGACATATAGCCACTCCACTAAAAAGCTTTAAAAAGAAAAGATTAATTAAATACATGAAACAGAAACTGCAAATGGCAAAGCAGAAGATAACTGTGTTATTCATTAAAGAAAGTAATTTAATTAAACAACAAAAAGCGTATACAATTTTGACTTTGCAGTAAGTAATTATTTTCTTGCTGTCATGAAATTATTAAATCACACATTTAAATCAATAAATAAATTAAGTCTGGTGGCACCTGCCTCCCCACTGAAATAAGATTAACCAAGAGATAAATACTACTCTCTAATCATTAGTGACTGTGGAATAAATCATCCTCTTTAGTCTTTACCACACACACAAATGCATGTAATTCCTTAAACACACTCACATGAACTGCCCCAGGCCTTTCACTACAGTACTACTACAGTACTTTAAAGGCTGAAGAGGGGGAAGAAACTTTCAGTAATCCCTTAAATACACCCATTTCTTTCTCTCCTCCCCTCTCCCCCTGTTCCTCAATGAGTACCACTCTGCTCTGCTCAGACCAGGAGGCAGACTTCACATGTAAACCAAAGCTCTGTGGACTCATTGCTCAGCTATGCAGTAGAGCGGAGGATTAGCTCAAGCTGAGCGCCAGTGCAAGGATTGGGCATTTGGCCATTTATCCATCACCTGGTGGACTGAGAGAGACACTATCATACTCTTTGTCTCTTTTCACCCAAATCTCCTCTTGTCGTTCTCCTTCTCCCTTTCTCCTTCTACCCCTCATCCCCCTCTCTCCACCATGACCCTTCTATCAGAGGACCAGTCTGCGAGGCCCCAACCCTGCCGGCTCCAGGAGCCTGGCAAACACGTCAGCACTTCTTTGTACCCAACAGACTTCACCGGCTCCAAAGAGGACTACATGGACAGTGGTGAGAACGCTGTGTTTGGAG
>CAKALG010040691.1:0-10851 GCA_916700815.1 Helicolenus hilgendorfi | reverse complement strand
ATATGTTATCAGTACCATTCATTATAAATCGTTACTGTATTTATCGGTTATTAAACTGGTTAATATTGTGATAGGTAATGTGGATATGATTATGTATTATAGATATTTGTTTTTATCACCGTCTACCATTTTTACTACTTTACTATTGATATGTTGTGTTCTGTTGGCAAATTTATTTTACTGTATTTATCTGCTTTTCTTGTCTTGTGAAGCACTTTGTAACATCTGTTTTGAAAAGTGCTTCAGAAATAAATGTATTATTATTATTAATTATGCAATTTGATATTGCTATATTGTTATATAACTTGATCAAGTAACATTTCTTGAACATCTATTGTGAAGCTGTTGATAAATGAAATAACCAATTGGGAATGTCTGCCTTTGGCTAATCTAGTGAAATAAATATTGGACAAATAAAGATACATCATTGCATTGATGCAAAAATTATATAAAAGTCAAATATTACCATAAAGCAGGCATGCTCAATGATTTACATTTCCCCACAATACTATTGCATTCTGAGAGTTTGTGTTTTTTAGTGCACATTTCACATGTATAGTATTAATATTGTTATTAAAAAACATTTAGATAAGATGTGCATTGCAAAGTGGCATGGCAGAGTGAGATTAAAATGATGTAGAGCATAGACAAGTCTGAATTCAACTTCATACATTTATTCAATGTCAGCATTGCTAGTGGCAGTATGGACTACAAACACATGGAGATTTAAAACCAATTGCTTGATGAGTCCCACAGAAATAAATAAAGCAACCTGAACTAATATTAATACAGAGGTCCATTTGAGGTCAAGTTCAGGAAGGAATATGTTTTGGCAGACAATATGACATATGTCAATATGTCATACAGTAGTTAGAATAAAATACATAAATAAAAATATATAAAATCTTAAACCACACTGGTCGATAATACTGAGGAGCATGAGTGGCAAAGATATTTCAGAGCATCTTAAGTAAATATTGTATGAGCATATCGCTCTATGTTAAACTGGAAAGTCAAAGATGAAATGGAAACATTTTTCAAAAAAATGAAAGTTGTAATTATGTTCTTTAAAAATGTGAATGATCTTTAAAATTCTGACTCAATAGTGAGAGAGACCAGTCCAGGAGGACGACTAGTACATGACAAGCACCCACAATTTTTTCATCACAACTGACAACTCACAGAAATCAATGTGAAACATATTATAAACTTATTATGCCACGATCACATTAGTGGTTGTTTATGTAAATGTGTTATAAGGAGAGGCGGTTATGTTTCCATTTGGTTTAGGAAGGGGGTATCAGTGCTCTCCCCCATTTCAAGTAAATAGTAGATTTTACCAGTGTGTTTGTGTTCATATATTTCAGTCAGTGGCTGATGTAGCTCTGCAGTGCTTCCAGGATGAACTGGAGGCTGCGCTTGTACAGAAATGAGTCCTTCTTCTCTGGCTTGCAGATGTTCAGATGATCTACATCCACCTCGATGAGCTCCCCGATGCCGAGATCTGAAACAAAACCAGAGCAGGCTCAAGGTAAGAGCTAAAAGAACAAATCATGTTGCTTTTGTGTCTTATTTTCCATGTGCATTACTTTAACATACTTGCTGACTGTGCTGGTACCACCAGTATCTTAATCAGGGGACCAATGTTTGTTGGCAGCGTCTCTGCAAAGCTCAGCACCTTGAATTCCTTTTCTTTGGCCATGTTCAGGAAGTTCTCATTCAGGTTGCGCAGTGCTGGTGAGTCTTAATAAGCACATGGACAACAATTCACAATAAATATTGAACAACTTCTATGAAACGCAGACAGTCTGGGACCTCATCATTATATTCACTTACTTTTGCACAGTTCTCTGACTTCTACAGAGGGAAAGAGAAGATATCTGACATTGACCGAGTACTCTGCCATAGATGTACCGCGGTGAGGAACACTGTAGAACATAATGCCCTTGGTGTTCTTTAGCAGTCCTTGCATATCTGGGTCCTCTGAGGCATCCAGCAGCATTTTCTTCACAAGTAATCCTGGTGGAAATATCAAACACAAACAGACAGTGAGCGCAAGTTTCAAATCAGACAAATACAATCACATAAAGGTACAGGTGTGAAATATGACCAAGCCATTTGTTTTTCATTTTGCGTTCAAGGAATTTGAGTAAAAATCTGATTGGAAAGTTCTGACAGAATACCTCCCATACTGTGGGCTACCCAGACCACAGGCCTATCTCCAACTCCTGCCAGCTTTAACTTCTTTAGCAGCTCTCGACTTCTGTAGGCCAAGGACTTCCTGAAGAGACCAAAGCAAAGAATGAATCAACAGTTCACTTATTGAGTCTGTTGGAATTGTGCATACTGAATACTGGAACATTTAGGATACTAAAACATTTAATTTCACCAAGATTTGTAGCTTAATTAGCTTTAAATAATAATGACGGAGTCATGCAAAATATTAAGGTTATTACTATTGGTAAGTAACCAAAGTCACTTGCAAAACCCTACAATATTTTATACTTTAACACTGGTGGACACATCCAGATTCCTCACCTGTCATTCTCAACTGGACACTTGGCCATCCAGTCACTGAGGTGACTGTCATACTCCACCGATAGTATTCTCAGATTTGGACAGTCGGCAGCCAACCATGACTGTCAAGAAAAGAGGACACAATAACACAGAACAGTAAGAGATGATTCACTTCCTCAAGGTTAATCAAAATCTTCTTGAGATGTCACATTTCATTGAGCAAACACTATTGAATCTCCCCTATAGCCAAAAAGACTAATTCATCGTTATAAAGATTTAATTTCATTGTAGTAGGAAAAACACGGAAAGACACTTCATGGTGATCCATAATACCCCACAGTAGTTGTAGGAATTAGGTGGATTTTTCACCTTTGGCCAGCACTCTGTGTAGTTGTGCCAGTTTTCTGCCTCCTTCTCTTCCTTTAACACATTGCGGTCCTTCTGTCTCCACGTCTTAAAAGCTGCCCCGAGCATCCCATGGATGAAGAGCACGTCCGCTTTGATTGGCTGACTGAAAATGAACACGTTGCCAAAGATAAGCGTTGGTTTACATATAGAATAAAATTAAACTAATACTTTATAAAAATGATCTAGCAATAGAATTAATTATTTTCCTACTTGTCACGCGTTTGCGGGTGGAGGATATAGACGCCGTCTTGGTATTTCTCTTTCACCGTCTCCCTATCCAGGTTGGCCAGAGCACGGGCTGCATGAGACGCCTGCATGATATGAGGAGACTGCATCATCTCAGCCAGGACAGATATCCAGCCTGAAGGTGTGATATAGGTAAGGAAGAAAGAAAGAAAAATATTGGATGTATTATAATGTGTTGCTTAGTTTTCAGTTAATACAATTGGGACAGAAAGTATTAAAAACATACATACAAGTGTGAATGAATACTGTACACCCAGTCAAGATTGCACATAACCAGAACCCTCTATGCAATAGCCAGATGAGTGGCAGACTTACCAGACTGGGATAAGGCCCGGTGAACACTCTCATTGAGTGCCAAATTTCCTATGATACGAACGATGTTGCTCTGAATCTTCAGGGAGTCTCTACGGAGCTGATAAACCCTCTGGAGGAGCTGCAGACCCCCGCCGGCAACTATGTGGTCACAGTGGCTCTGGACCTGCAGACAGGACGTGTTTCAGTAAGTTCAGAACATTTATTCACCTCTCCTAGCGATCAAAATCAACCAAAATTTCCACAGGAGTGAATCCACTTGAGATTGTTGTACAGGTATGGACCAAATTAACAGATGAGGTAATACATGTTTCTATTCAGAAAACTATGAAATTCAATTCAGTGTGCAGTATTTACAATTAAAGCACTTCTATAAATACTTGCATGCTGAATGAGTCCCTCCAACCATGAAACATAAGAATCCACTGAACTAACTGAACTAAAACAAAAGTTGCTTTGTGTTTTGAATGAGCTTTTTACTTTTAAATGGACTTTTAGATGAACAAGATGTGCTGTTGAATGCACTTCTGTGTTATGTTTAACTGATAATTATGATCAGTTCAATAAAAGGAATCCGACAACTTCTCCCAAGACTAGATCATGTTTAGATGCGTAATGGCTGTCATTACCTTTGAGTGCTCTACCAGTGCTTGTAGGCAGAAGGATTCCACCTTCTCAGAGGGAACAGAGGTGAGGCTCTGGGCGTAAGGCAGCCCATTACCTCCAAAACACCACAGACCACCCTGCAACACAGGAGAGCGTTAGTAAGAGGATTTAAAGACTTGTTATCCTGTCAGTTTTGTGTTCTAGAAAGTCACTTTCCAAAAGACTGTATTTGAAAGTGCCCATGCGAGTCCATCTTTCCGTCTCAATTACCCGTTGTGCCGCCAAGGACTGGGTGCTCTCTCTGAGGGCCAGTGAGGTGAAGTACTGAACACATTTGTCCACCTCAGACTGAGGCAGAGACGCCAGCAGCTGCCTAAGTCCATCCTCTGCCGACAAACCCTGTAAAGAAGTCAACATATCTTAGTTATCATCATATATACCTGTGAGATGTAAATAAATCTAAGGTAAAGGATCAACAGTGATGCATAGCTAGTGTCGCTTGCAGATGGACAGCTACTTATGCAATAGCCGATTCCAACAAGACACAATATCACAAATCTTATTTCTTGAAAATAAATAATCAAAGAAAGTCCAATACGTTAAGTACAAAAGCAAAGCCTGTGTAAGAGATATCGAGGTATTCTACATAATAGAATAGAGAGATACTTACATCCTCCAGGTCAGGCAGTGCAGGTGAGCGCAGGAAGAATCGAAGGTCTACCTGAGGAGTTCGGGCCAGGCCCACTGCCGTTCGCTGGTCTGTAACCTGGGCTGCTGTCTGGTACTGGTAGTCTGCGTTATTGACATCAGACGTGAACTAATCCCACTTCACTTCACTTGTAAACCTGAAGTGATATGCAACAATTTTTGTGTATTTTACCGTGCCAGTGGTGATTTTCTGCAAGCTCCTGAATAGCCTTTAGTCTGATGGCTTTATTGGCTGACAGTGTCCTCTTCAGTAAGACCCATAGTGCCACCTCATGTGGGTCTGCATCTCCATGGCTGAAGTGCTCTAAGACATACAAAGAGAGAGCTCACTGACCGGCTGAACATTTACAGAACAAGGTGGATACAGGGTACTACAAATATTGCTAAAGACACTGGGAAATTGCACTCTCAACTGTATCTACCATGACTAACTACCGGTAGCTACAGCACCACTTTAAGATTATTTCAACAGCTAGGACGTTACAAACCTTGTGGTTTCAAAACGTGTGGCATCAACCTGGCAGCTATTCATTTCCAAAGAGTCAAAAGTTAATTAATTGGATGTCTTACTGGAATATAATCTCATGAAAAAGCTATGACATATTTTTATAATCTTAAAGTCATGAGTGATTAATACAGAGGTAATAAAAGGTGAACAAAACAACTATTCATGTATATTACAGCCAATTGTGCAATATGTGCATTAATTCACAAACTATGAGACATTCAAAACAGGATGTGCATGCACAAGGCAGGTGTTTCCTTTAGCCTTAATGTGCACACCCAACATAAAAAAAGATGGGTCAACTGTTTTCTGAGAATAAATATCTGCTTCTATTAGCAGCAACTTCTGCTTTCCAAACTAAAAAACCTGAGGGACAATACTACGGTCTCACACTGCAATTAAAGTGTCAATTTTAGGTGAACTGGTACAGTATAATGACAACTTTTGATTTCTTACCGTCAATTGATCGCAGCAAAACCCTAGATGATATTTCCAGAAACCGCCTTGCTGCTTTATGAAGTTCCCTCCTTGCTTTGTTTGTGAGCCCTAGACACACAGTGTAAAACAATTACTACAATGACCTGGAAAATCTGAATTTAATGTCTATGAAAACACAACCAAGATAAAAGAAGCCATTTATTAATGGTTAGTATCTGAGTATAGGCTGGTAGGTGATCGTTTCCATTAAATAAGAGAACCTTGACCAGTGGAAGTGAGATCAGTCAACAGACTGATCCCAATATGTAGGCAGGAAAGACAGTAGAGAGGGGAAGGAAGGAAAGACAGGAAGTAATGATGACAGACGTCACTGGGCACCTGGACAAACTTGGTACGACTTTGTGTTCATACAAGAAATAAATATAGCCACTCATCATATTCCAGATGTTATCCAGCTGGTCTGGAAAGTCCAAAAACAAAACATCTAAACTAACAGGAAATCTCAAGATGGTCTTATTCTTCTCAGTTTTGTAAGGTGTTTTAAAGGAACACAAGTTCAGCCATAAAGTCTAGGTGGATGACATTCAGTACCTGCAGTAAGGTTCTCCTTTTCATCCGAGGGAATGGCTCTCAGATAGATGTAAGACTTGTACTTCTCCTGAAGAATTGCACTAGTGTCAATGGTCACAGCTTTGTCCAAGGCCACCACTTCATAAGTGATAAAAAGACAGCCCCTGTAGAAAGGTCACGGATAAGTTGTGGTGCACAGTGACGGATCTTTTCAACACAAGTCAAGGATCTAAGTAAATACTGCAACTCACCCTGAGACAACTGCACCAGTGACTTTAGCAATCTTCCCTAAATCACAGAAAATGAATCAATATTAGACAAGGGTTTGAAACTGTACTCACAAAAGCATAATCCATGTATTTAGGGTACTCAGATCTGTGAGATTGCTGACAATTAAGCTGTGTGTCACATTAACTTACTTAAATCTTTCCACTGAAGCACTTTCCTGACTCCAGGCGGCCCAGCTGTGCTCAGTCTCCGACAGCGGATCAAACGTAGAGCTGCACCAGACATCCTCCGCCTGCATGTCACCCAGTGTGTTGGGGATACCTATACGTTAATAATCAGACCACCACAGAGGACTAACAACTTATTCCAGCCCAGGCCTATCTCACACTAGAAACTTGTGTGACTTGTGTGAGTTGTAATATTATGAGGATAAAGTCATAGGTTTCGAGAAAAAAAGTCATAGTATTATGAGAATAAAGTCATAATATTACAAAGTAGTAATCTTTAAGTGTTACCTTCTTTTTTTTCTCATTAAGCTATGACTTTATTCTCATATTACAACTTTTTTTCTAGTAAAGTTCTGATTTTATTCTCGTAATATTTCGACTTTTTTCTAGTAAAGTTATGACTTTATTCTCGTAATATTTCGACTTTTTTTCTCGTAAAGTTATGACTTTATTCTCGTAATACTACTTTTTTTTCTCCTAAAGTTATGACTTTATTCTCGTAATACTACTAAATTTTTCCCAGTGAAGTTATGACTTTATTCTCGTAATATTACTACTTTTTTTTCTAGTAAAATTATGACTTTATTCTAGTAATGTTTCGACTTTTAGTCTAGTGAAGTTATGACTTCATTCTCGTAATATTACTACTTTTTTTCTAGTGAAGTTATGACTTTATTCTGTAAATCTCAGATAATTTTTCCCCCTCAATGTAGCCCTAACACTCCGTAGTACATTTGCACTTTGGCCCTCACTGCATTAGACTTATATACTATATACTTAGACTATAAACTGTGTTACCTTCATCACAATGCTCAAATGTTTTGTGGCTCCAGACAGATTTGTTTCTTTTTCTTTGCCTAAAATGTCTCTTTTGATAGTAAAGATTGCTGACCCCTGCCCTAAGTGATGCAAAACTACCCTGGCAACAAGGCTCTATGAAGTAAAGCGACAGTATTATTGACATTTAACCATCCTGTGACAATAACGAATACCAACTAGTGTCAACTAATGTAACGTTCCTAGCTAGCTAAGCCAGTTGCGACAGTAACCTCAACTTGTGAGTCACTTTAACCCCATTATTCAGCTTTATGTTACACTAAAACAAGCTGTGTGACATTCATAACATCACTCATGTCACAATGGTTCAACGCTAAATCAACAGTTAGATAGTTAACGCTCGAGCTTTAATTAGCGTTAGCTGTTGGCTAACGTTCCACTTTTAGAGCTTTACGCTGCTAGCTTACTAGCTAACTTAAATCGATCGTTTCATGCGAGTTTATTGTAATTGTTAAACAGCGACATTACCTTTATTTATCCACAAAAAAGCTTCAGAAGGACTACCGTAGTATTCCCCAACGATTGCAGCAACACCGGTGTTCATAAACACAACAACTTGTCTCACAAATAATACGTCATCAACCGCAACGAACGAACGTCATCCGGAAAAACAACAAAGATACTTTTAAACGGTAAAATAAAAGATAGTGAACGTGCGCAGTGCGTTGTGTGATTATTTGCATGTTTCGTTGTTAGATTTACTCAACATGCAGTGTTTTTGCTGTCAGGAGGGCGGGTCTTCATTTAGTCTGTACCAAACTTTATTGCGACCAGTTACCCCCATCAGGAAACAGACTGGATATAGAAATAATATAATATATAAATAATGATATAAATAATCTGTATGCTCAAAGGGGGTGGACAAAATAATAAATAAATAAACACCTGCAATGCAATACTACAATCATACAACAAATACAAGCTATTGTAAAGATTATAATGTTCAGAGAAATAGATGTTGATGCTGATGGTACTGATTTATTGACATGAGGCTGTAGTTTATGGTGTTGTTGTATTAGATTGTATTTTATTGGGCTTTTTTTTTTTTTTTAAATAAAGTAGTTCCCTTAGACAGGAAGGCAATCCAGGACTCCAAAATATCAAAAAAAGTAGCAACGAGGAAGAGAATATATTAAAAAGCCTTTAGTGTAGTGGCTAAATTATTTAAAAAGCCAACATGTTGGCTTTTTAAATGATGGCCTTCCTTTTTATCCTGATTTTTCCCCCCGTTGTCCAAAAACACCTGACACGTTTTGCCTTACGATTACGACCAGTTATCTCTCTTTCCAAGGTAGTTCCCTTGTTGTTCACACCAATGGACCTCATCACAATAGATCTGGAATATGGCCAAAATCTTCTATCATAATATAGGTCATTTCATATCATGATAACGATATATATCATTATATAATAATATGGCATGTTTAATGGTAATTCAATAAACAAATAGTCTATATGATATAACCACACGGTAAAGCAAATTGTTGTATACTCCTATGTGAGTTAAATACTTGACAAATGAAAAGTACTGAGAATTTTCTCATTTTAAGAACTTGAGTGCAAAATGATCATAACAGTTTTAAAGGGACTGTTTGTAAGAATCAGAATTGCTTGTTAACAGCGACACCTGTGGCCATTAAGTCAGCGAAAGTCAGCGTCGGACTTGTGCTCGCTCTACATAGACATGAACGAGCATCGCTCAAAACAGTGAGGCGACACACGTCAGCTAAAACCACAATATCACTCTATATTTCACCTGCTTGGCAGTAATGTTAGCTGACCAGATGAAGGTCTCTCCATGAATCAATGCTGATCCTAGTGTTGGCTTTTCCTGCCTCAGCCTCCCGACCGCGGTCGGAGGGAACGGGAGACTCCGGAGTTTTGGTCAAAGACGATAACGTTTCTCTCAGCGGAGCCCCGTCAATTCACAAGACACGGGAAACATCTGTTGGTCTATAGGCCTGGTTTATATCGTGATAGAAACAATATTGAAAAATATATAATTTTGATGATACATATCGTCATATTGTTAAATCAAAATGCAATTTTGTACATCAACACCACAATCTCAAAATACAATCAACATTTTTCCATCACAGTAAACAAAAATGTAACTTGTGAAACTTCTCTACGGTAGTATTTGTTTGGATGACTTCTGTATTGGGTTGCAATATTTTACAGGTGTTTATGTCATTATGTCCATATCTTGTGTAAGAGATAAGAGCACTGCTTTGTTTGTGCTAGCAAACAGACCACCCGGTTTTGTATGGAAAACTCAGTTGTCATACTTTTGATTCAGCTTTTATTGCATTAATTTATTAGCAAAGTTCAGTCAATTACATACAAATATAAAATACAAAAACTTTTTGACACTTAATGCCCAACTTTATGTGTATCTCTCTCTCTCAATCTCACACATACTGTACTTGCAAACACAGACACACTACATTACTTTGAATGCCACACCCCCCCACATACCACAGCTCTGTAAAAAAACGTGTGAGACAGCAATTAAAACATCAAATGAATTTAAAGCTGTCCACCAAGTTTTGCATAGATACGTCAATGACACAATTTATTAAATACAAGTTAACAGAAACATTCGCCTTCCTTTGGGGGTACACATACACAATCATTCTCTTTTTTTGCATAGTTATTTTACCTCTTTTGCAGCAAGTCTTGTCTTGCAGCATAAATGCCCAGTCAGAATGTATTTATCTAAACTAATCAAAGATTTTGTGCACAAGCATACACAAGTGTCAATCACCACTAAATACAGAGTGCTAATTTTTAAGAGGAATAATTTATGTTCATAAGCAGCCAACATTGCTGAGAGTGTGAACTGACAGTTTTTAAATATTTTAAATCAGTATTGAATGATGACAGGCAAGTATGCTTATGCCAACACCAGTTATATATTAACATACCAAAAGACATACAAAACTGATTGTTGTGTCAGAGTGTTATTGTGTTGAGCAGGACACACAATAGACCTTGATGTCCTTGTTGACTCCGCTCTGCTCCACCTGGTCATATAAATCAATACAGACTTAGTCCAATATCATTTGTTACTCCGTTTCCAACTCGGGGCTCATTTAGTTAAGAGTCAGGTCTCAGGTGCATGTTTCCTGATATGCCCTAATAATGCTCTCATAAGCTGGAGGTGGGGTCTGTGTAGCATGGAAACCCCTCAGGCCATTGTTCCCCCAAAATGACTCAGGTCTGGGTGGCGTGGCAGCCGGCTGAGCT
>CAKALG010040686.1:0-27601 GCA_916700815.1 Helicolenus hilgendorfi | reverse complement strand
TTAATGGGAGAAATCATCTGTAAATTAGGCATGGAGCTTATTCATCTGCTCATCCATGCATTGAGAGAGAGAAAGAGAGAGAGAGGTAATTGTATTTTGACGCTTTGGCAACATTTTTCTTGAAACTTCCATGCCAATAAAGCCCCATTGAGAGCGACGCAAAGTCACACAGCCAGCTCATCTTCTGGAATATTTTGAGTGTTATACAGTAATTTTGCAGAAGCATTTTTAATGGTTTTAATATTTATTACATTTGTTTTCCCTTGAAGTGGATAGTTTCTCTCAGAGCTGTTTAAATTGACTTAAATTAAATTTCCTTCACTGTGGATAATATACTTTGTCAATGTGCAAGAAAATATATATTTTTTTTATCTCATTCAAAGTATTCTGAACACACGCAGTGGATCCAATCTGCTTGAGGATATGCTAAAATGGACGGCAAGATATTGATATTTAACTTCAGCAGAACATGTTTTACATCTGTTAAGATATTCAGAAGCTGTTAACCTCCAACACCAACTACCCTGAGGATGTACATTCATTTCCATAATTTCCTCAGGCTGTAAATGTCAATAACTGCAAGCAGACATATTTTTGAAAAGTATTTTCTTGGTCACACTAATATTTATACTGGTCTGTTTATGTTTTACTCATTCTATCACACCCTGGTGCTATGACCGATTCCCGGTCGAAGTTTCCCCACAACGCTTTCAGCATAGCGGACAAGCACTACAATCCTTACATATCGAGCGTGCTTTTCTGTAATAAATGGTCAAACGCATCTTGTTGATAGTGTGGTCTTTGCTAGTGAATTTCGATTTTATGCTACTGAACTACATTTCGGAGGGAAATATCAATATATCAACTTCTAAAATATTGGAAAGAAAAATGTAGACTGAACTACCCAACAGTTCATTGGCTAATTATCTGATTAAAAAAAAAAAGTTGATGACCATATTCATTTAAAATTTTATCGATGAAATCTTTTATGTTCATGACCACATTTTTTAAAATAAATTGTACAATAAATAAAAATAACTTTTTAAGGTGTATTTTTATAGTGTGGTATTGCAACTTTTACCAAAGTCTACTGTTCTTTAGCCTCAAAGCTTTCTGTAACTAGTGGAAAAGGCTGCACCTGAACACTCAGACTTTAATTCACTCAGGCTTTTCCCTCTTTATGCTTTAGACGCACACCCCCTGCCATTACACAGACATGACAACTGAGACTCATAATATAACTGGAGCAAGCTGGAATAGCAGGCAGAACTGAGAGATGTCACCTCCTCAAATGTCACATCTGGAACAAAATTCTTCAAATGGAGCATCACACTGAGTAATGCACCTTTAACTAGATCAAATATTTGAAATCAGCCTAAAATCCATCCATCCCAGAATCACTTCTGAACCTGAAAATGCTCTGAGTAGAGCACCTCCTTTCTGCTGATAACAAGCCAAGCTTTTTGGCGTTGTAGCTGGTTCCTGTTTCACCTTCTCTAGCGGTCCGGCGAGGCCTCAGTCAAGGAAGAAATGAAAGAGTTTGTCCATCTGGGGATGCTGCTTTGAAGTCGGGGTGGGACATGTACGCCAGACCTCCCTGAATGTGGCTCATGTTCAAAATAAAATGTAGCACCACAGGCAGTAGATAGCATCTGTATGTGTTGTGTAAGAACTATAAGATCAATCACTCAAACCTGACAGGTGACTGACAAACTAATAGAGTCATGATAAAACTAAGGGAGACTAATGCAGACAAAAAGACTAAAATGTGAATAGTGTTTGATCCAGAGGCTCTAAACCCATTCCATCACTTTACAAACGTAGTTTTAAGCCCAACCATGTATTTCTTTGGCGTGACAAAGCAACTCTATGTGACGAGTTTGGATGAGAACGCGTTGGAAATCCCTAGCTGCTCTGCAGTGTGTTGAGTATCAATCAACGTGAACTAAACTCCGAGAGAAAGTTGTAACAGGAAACCGAAAAGGAAACGGAGCTGTGTTGTTTCTCTTTTGATTAAAAGTTGCTGGGCAAAGAAGCAAAGATCATCTTCCATGAAGAGCCAATAATTGCTTCAATGTTTAAGGTCAAGGCTGCTGACCAAATAGTGGGAGATAGAATGAGTTACTTCCAGGACAGAGAAAAGATTGGAATCTGTTCGAATCTAACTTTTATTTCAGCACATAAGTACTGTCAGGCCAGTTCCAGTTTGTTAGCAAAAAAATAACCTCTCTATGCAATCATACCTTTTTTTTAAATTATTATAAGTGCAGCCTGATGTTGATGGATACTTGTTTCAAGAGACAAAGAACATGATCAGTATGCCAGCCTATTTCTTTGTCTTTGCATAATATTTATGTCTCCACATTAATATTCTGTACATGGGTCTGACAGATACTGTAGAACCCAGGAGAAGTTTGTTCAAAAAAGTAGAGGCCTGAAAAATCCTATTAAAACTGGGATGAAATGTTTAAAACTTCCATTAAACTCGTAATGTACCGTACTGGGTGTAAAAGTATGTATCATCTCCCACTCAAAGTTGCTGTAAACTCTTCCAACTTCTAATGACAGCCTTTCACGCCCACAGTCCTACTTGTGCTCAATAAAAAAAAACTGACAAGTAACGGGATGTGTAATGGAACAGTGCGGTGACTCAGCCTCTATATTAAACTTTCACCATAAAGAAGTGAAATCTGCGATGCAAATCTGACATATTAGCAAAGACCCTTGAAAACGGTTTTATCAGGAAATCCATTAGCATATGTCTGCAAATCCATCAGTCCGTTTGTAAAACTTGATTGAGGTCTCACTGTCACGGAGTAATGCATATCCAAATGCAGCCATTTGTCCACTTTTATTGATTCAGCTGCGGCACGTAGAGTCTTTATTGGTTGGCACATTATTTCCCCCCTGGCTTAGACTGTGAAAATGAGCTACAAGCTTAGCGGTGGCCTGTGGCCAGCCACCACCTTCATGAGGAATGGGCAAGTAGCAAGGGGCCAAGCCATTACCATAGCATAAATGGACTTTGCTTGACAAAATAATATTAAATTGGACACTTTTTTTTCAGCCAAATGAAAACATTGCCAGTAAGAGTTTGAATGGAATGGAAGAATTAATGATCACACAGTTATCTTGTATACTAAGAATAATCTGGGTTCGCGTAACAAGCCTTTAATGGCAATATTTTATTTATAACATGCATCCTCCACAGCGGGTCGCCTCCCATCAACTGTGGCAATGCAGGGCCAATTATATCTGCGGGTTCATCCGTGACAGGTCACGCTAGAAAGGTCAACATCGTCAGCATATTCCAACTTGTTCATCTGCCCACCTCAGCATGATTCTAGGTTTTAATATGGTGTTTAGCAGAGAGTATGACTTTATAAGCCAATGTCCATTTTGACGGTTTTAAAGCATGCCATCATCGGCCTTAATTACTGTTGTAGAGGCCTCCTGAATGAAAAAGGTAAGGGCCAAGCTAATTATATGGAGCCTGAGCATATTGATCCAGCGGGACAAGCTTTCTAATCATTGGCCTCATGCTGATAAAGTGTACATGGCGGTAGAAGTCAATCTGTCAATTCTATTTCAGGCAATATGCTGTACATGCACCGATGAGTTCTCCTCAGGTTTTTGCTCCTGCAGCAGGGACCTGATTTTAAAGGACGTGTTCTCTATAGGCTATACTTTACACAAACTGGAGCTGGACCATGTTCTGAAAAATGTCATCTTGATTTAAATCTGTTCTTTTTCATCCTAACGAAGAGTGGTTTTTCCAACTCCCCCTTGTTCCAACTGCTAATGAGAATACATGGGGACAGTAGCGGAAAACTTTTGTCCTTCAAGCTGGAAGCCGAAAAGATTCAAATTAATTCACATGAAAATGCATGTAAAGAAATGTTCCCGCCTTCTAAATCTGTGCCTCGCTGACCTTTATTAAATTAAGTCTGCTGTTGCTCGTTCTCTGTCAGCTCTGTTCATTATTTTACTTGCCAAGCTTTTCACTCGTTGTGCACTATCGAATCAACTTTATTTGAATGAATTGTTTGATGCTAATAAGCCATCACAAGATTTTGATGAAAAGGAGGAACCTGAGCAACTTTGTATTCCCTCTGAGCTCAAAACTAATTGCCTTTTAATTGATAGCTTTCAGCTTGAATGCAGCTTTTTTTCATTGTCTGTTTTGTGTCCGTGTTATTCTGAAACACCCTGGCCTGCTTTCTGTTGGTGTGGAGATGTGGCTACACTGAGTTAGCACAGATCAGACTTCTTTTCATCATTGTCACTGAACATCAATGGGAGCCCTGTCTCATACAAAGAGTGCGTGAACGGCATCAACTCTGCAATTAGACCATTTGTTTTTCTTCTCTTGCTGTGGTTGCTTCAATGTTTTAATCCCACAACTTTCTTTAATTTGTTCAGTCGTGCTGCTCACACTGTATCCTCTTAGTAATGCTTCTTTCCCTTCACATTGTGCTTGCCTGTTTGTATCTGTTTGACATACATGATTAGACATGTCTTAGCATGCTGTAGTGTGTACCGTGTGTGAGCATATTGGAATTCATATGCCCATGTGCGTGTCTAGGAGGCCCATTGCCCCTTGTCTCAGCAGGCCGCTGGTACACTGGCTCCAGTGTCTGGTGGCAGCTGTCTCTCTGTGTGTCCCCGTTTCAGGTGACAAGGTAGCTCCTCATGTCATATCATTGTTCTGGCTCAGCACTCAGACGCCAGTCATCTGGCTCAGCTGCTCGCCGTGAGACCGAGAGGTAGCGCTCCCCAAAGAAGGAAGGTGCTCCAGAGATAAAAAAAAAAAAAAGATGCAAGAATGCTTATTCTCATGACAAGCACAGGAGATGTTGAGTGTGTATTTGTTGATGTAGGCACATGTGAATTTGCATGCCTGAGTGTGTGTGTGCTCTCTCCTGTATCCCTACAGTATTTTGGGTCTCCAAAGCTCACAGCTCACAGCGGGATAAGCCAGAAAAGCAAGGCATTCACTTCTATTTCTATATTATCTTACCCCAAGGGCAATGCTGATATAATGAATACATCATTCTGTTATCTGGAGTGAGCAGTACACTCGCTGATACTTTTTGCCAAGTGGACTTAAATGATTTCCGGTTAAGTTTCACCTTTAAAAACATGTGCAGTCCTCTCTTTTGTACATTTAAGTCGTTTATCGGTGGCCCTCTGAATTCCCTCTGAAGAGTAAAACTATGTCAAGGTGATCTCGGTTGATATCCTCAGAAGTGTGTATGTGTGACCGTGTGTGTGTGTGTATGATAGAGAGTGTGGTAATGAGAAAGTGAGAGACTTTCAAAATCTTCTGAATACAAAGTCATATCAAGTCTCATTCACAGGGGCTTAGCTTATTCCCATGCACAGAGAAAGAGTTGTGAGCTAGGTCCTCTCCACCAAATTCCTATTAAAGTGGATCTGGAGAGGAGGGCATTGGAGATTAAAAAGAGGCACTGAATTTGCATTTGCAGGTGATGTCCTTGGCACACATTAAAGCTTACACGGCCCTCCAGAAAAAGAAAAAAATCCATGATCTCTCCACGCATCACCCCTGTTCATATTCAGTTACCACCAATTTTGCTCAATGGCCCAGACAGTCTTTTCACAGCCACTTTCCTTTTGAAATTGTTTATTTCAAAAAGAGATAGACTGCAAAAGATAGACTTTAACTTGAGACGCAGAATGTCTATTTCCAAACAAATTAAAGTTTGACAGAGGAATTCAAAGAAAAATAGTGGTATGGTTGGTGGGGGGAGGCTAAGCCTGTGAGCAACCAGCCCTCTGGGAGGGATGGGACTAGGGACTGGGACACCAGGTAATTCATAAGCGTCTGAGAACGCTGGGATCCGTAGCGGCCACCAGCATGCTAATGCTCTTCTCCTGACTAGATATGTCACTCTTTCTTCTTACGTCAGTGCACGAGGGTGCCGGTTTAATCTCACAGAACAGATGTTTAGAGGAAGACAATCAAATTTAACTCTCCTTGTGGCGTCGATGAACAATCCATCCTGACAGTTTTATTCCACATCAGTAAAAGCAGTTGTACGCTCGTGGCTCAGAGAGCACATAAACGTAGAGGCCAATGTTTCGACGGAGAAGAAGACTCTGGTGGTTCTCTTTATTTGATCGATCACAACCTGTCTGGACTTTTTCGCACTTGCAGACTCACATGCTCAACAGGCGTGTACCTGTGAAGTCTGGAGTGCCTATTGAGGTTCTGCAGTTGATGTCAAAAGCCTCAAACAGCTGTAAAACTGCCAGGCCTAAAACCCAGAATTCCCAGTCATTGCCAGCCATATAACTGCATTAATACTGACTGCTGAGATACATGAGTTGTGTGTGTTATCATTGAAAACTTCCACAATGTCAGAAGCACATTGTGTAAATAAAAAATAAAAAATAAAACTGCACAACCGGGAGACATATAAAACCTGTAGTAAAATGTTTCATATTCCTTTCAATAAATATCACTGGCAGTGAAGGGGTTTAGGTTAAACTTGGAGGCTTTGCAGTGATCTTGTTATAAATGACGACTCATATTATCAAAATTTAACTGTGGTTACTGTTTTAGAAACAGCAACTGGATTTGAAGAGGTGCAACTTTAGCACAATGAGTAGGTAAACATTGAAATACACAGAGTTAAGGTCTATTTCACACAACAATCCTTATTTAAGTGCTTCTATCCGGAACAGTGCATTTGCCTCGTGTTTTTATCCCTTAAGCCGTATTATGGTCGTGTTATGATTGGTTGTGTGGGATGCAAGTGAACTCATATTGATATAGACAGGCACATACGTGTTATTTCCCATATTTTACTATTCGTTATTTTATAAATTTGCTTAACGCGTTATCAAGTTAAATTTGACAGCCCTATGAGAAACACTTGAAATTCTCTCCAATTGACATCCACCTCTCTCGTATTGTGTCACAGCCCTGTATCCAACATGAATCCAAAAAAGTAATCAAACCCTTGCAAACTTGCAATGCGCATTTCCAAAACACCCATCAACTCCCTAGTGTTTACTGTCAGCATGCATTATGATTGGATGAAGAAAACAAACAATCCGAATTTTGTTCAAGGCTTTGACTTGCTTTATTGTTTCTCTGTGTCTCCTCATCCAGTTCCACTGATGCTACTTGAAGCCTTTCCCCCCCCTTAATCAAAAGGCCTCTCTCTCAGGATCTTCTGAGAGGCAGATGCAGTTCAAATCTCCAAGGTAAAAGTTTTGTGCATTTCCATGTCAAAGGAAGAGTTCCTGCGCAGACAGTCTTTCCTCTCAAGACCAGCTTCAATCAAAGCTGTGTTAACTAGAGCGCTGATTCAGATCGTGCTATATAGTATACTGTGATGGCATGGGCGCATATGCTGTGATGCCTTTTTGCTGGGATGCTGTATCTCAATTACTGCACGTTACAATAACTCATCTGCAGATTGATCCAGTCCTAAGATCCAGTGGTTTTGTTATCAGGTAATTGATTGTGACTGGAAATGCTTACTTTCACCGAAGCTCTTTCATCACTGTGTTAAACATTGGTATTCCATCCAAGTCTAGGTAAGGTATTAAGGATGCAGAAACACAAACAGGAGATGAGAATTTTTCCACATTTTGCATCACTTGTTTACTCAACTCTCCAATTATGCAACCTGTAGGAGCTTTAGCAAACCCAGTGTCAGTGTTTTGGCCTAGAGCAACATATCAGCAGAGAAAAGAAGTGCCGACGCAGTTCATTGACATTCTGCATACATGATTGTCGTTGGCATTAATACTTTTCGCTTCATACTGATCGCAGCAAAGAAAACAACGCAGAGCACAGCATGCGGAGATATTGGTGAAGAAAAAAGATCATCAGTAATGGAAAGTGCAGGCGGGATGACTAATAATAGAGACATTTTACTAAAAACCATGAATGTGAACCTAATGGTAAGACGTATTCTCATGTAATGGTTCGTATGGTATCTTACGAAAAAGTTATTCCTCCTTTTTCATGAGTTGTCCTACAAATGTCCAGCAACACATGTCAATTTCTGCTTGTTACATGCAAAAATAAACTTCTTCACAGGAAAAGAAATTTAGGTTTGGGCAATAAAATTACTTAGTTTAGGAAAAGATCGACTTGGTTAGGTTTAGTCAACACAACTACTTAGTTAGGTTTAGGAAAAGGTTGTGGTATGGCTTGAAACTCCGGAAGTGGTATTACTTAAGTACATAAATTACGTGACAAATGCATCAACATTGACTTCTGGTTTCACACGGTACACGAACACCGGTCACCTGGGTGAAAATCCGGTGTTTTAGACCGACCCATCCACCTCGCTCTTTATATTTCCTGGTTCACGATCATGTTAATTACACATTAATTGATTTTGTGCGACATACACAAATTACAGTGCATTACTTTTCGTAGCCATAGCTACGAACGGTGTATCAGACGAGCTTGAATGGTGGCATTAGAGGAAAAGTCAGGGGATAACCATAGTCATTAGGGTTCATCATGTGAGAACCATGAATGTCTCTACAAAATGTTGTACCAATCCATGTTGGATATGTTGAGATATTTCTGACAATAAGTGAACCTGTTGGTGGCGCTAGAGGTAAAGTCAGAGGATAACCAATGTCTTTAGAATCCATCCATCCAGTTGGACATTTAGTCAACTCATGCATTGTGTAAGTTGTGAATGTGTCCTCAATGAAAGGATACATGTTAACAGAACTTTCTCATTTGCAATGAATCACAGCGGAAGATTGTAAATTAATGAGATTATCTCATGTTGAAGCAAAGAAAACGTTTTTTTGGCTCACCTGCAAATAGTAATCTCTCACTTAAATTAGATTTTGTCTCCATCACATTATGTATTTTCTGTCTTTATTAGGTTAAGAATTCTATTTTGAAGTCGGCCATTCTTTAAACTCGCACCATTTCTTGCCCAGTGGTGTCCTGCCTCTAGGTCTATGGCTTGTTTGTGTTTTTGTTTGCTGGCTTAGGTTTTTGGTACATTACATTAATTGCATTTATGTACTACCTCTGTCTCTTTTATTTATAGTGCCTGCTGCAAGCCAAGTTTCCTTTGAAGGAACAATAAAGTAAAGTGAAGTGATGTAACATGAAGTCTTTTGCTCACAGACACATAAATATTTAAGACTCAATGCAAGGCTAAATCACATCTGAAGATGATTAGCTTTGTGGTGTATGTCTGATGCTTCAATGAGCTATGACCATGTGCATGTGTTATTCCAACCCATGTTTTCAATAACCTAGATCTTCACTTTGTTCGGTTGTATGGATCCAGGGTAAATGAGGAGTGAGAGTAATCAAACGGTTCAACCTTTCCTATTAAATGATAAGAAGGCCATCTGCTGACAGGTCTGCATGTTAAGAGACCTGCCACTGACAAACACAAGACACATTTCTCTCTTCTGCATTGTTCTATATCAAAGGCAGCCCAGGGGTGAAGGTTATGTGGGAGAAGGCTTAATGATGTGTGGACCAAATCAATCTATTTCCCCTCCTCAGTGGCTTTTCTCAACACGATAAATGAAGGGGGCTTGCATTTCCCATCTGTACTCCACATGTGTTGTGTTAAAGGTGCAATGTGTAAGATGTGGCCAGAATTTTAGTTTAAAACATTCAAAAAGTGAAGAGGTTACAGTGTTGACGTCATGTCAAAGACGTCTAGTGGCGTAAATATCGACGGTGCAACCGGTGCGGCGCCCCAGGGCCCAGAAGCTGTCAGGGACCCGTGTAGGATGGTATTTTTTTTGTCATCCATTCACTGTATGCTTATCGACATTCTGTTTAATGTACAACCTGCATAATTTGCACTTGAAAAAAGGTAATAAATCACAATATATCACAATATAACTTATCCCAATACCCACATATCGCAAAATGTTTAAAATCACGGAAAAATCGTATCGTGAGTTAATTATCGTGATAATATTGTATCATGGGGCCTCTGGTGATTCCCACCCCTAATATTTAACAATATTTATGTTGCTTTAAAGGATATGGTTGGCTATATTATATTCTATATACTGTATTTATGTCTAAGACATCCCATGAAAAGACCAAAACCAACAATGACTTCAATATTAACAAGTGATGTCTCTGTAAGCCTGATATAGCTTATTCTTCTGTGCCGTAGAGCTCCAATGTTGTCCAAAAACTATTAGAGGCACATTAATGAGCCACATTGTTACGCAAGGTGACATGTTATTTCATTACTATGAAAAATGGGCACTGTAGTTTAATATGAGTCAATCCCACATACACCGTCCTGCTGTTGTAAATACCCTCTAGAGCACTAAATGTATTAATTAGCCAGTGAAGGAAGTCTCCAACAAATGCACTATTTACTTCTGTGGACTATTTAGCCTTTCTTTTCATGAAACTATTTGTTAGCTGTGAGGATTAATATCGTACGTACACTTTAAAAAGCATCTATGGCTATAATATAATGTTCTTTACCTTTTTTTCCAGTATTAGTTTGATCTTATTCTGCAGTATATGTTGTGCTAGTTTCTTGATGTTTGTTGAGCTATAGTACAGGTTCAGAGGTTAATGTCACCCCGCCGGTTCTCATTCCCAGGGCGTCAAATACCAACGCTTTGTCACCGCCGTCGGTGTCAGATACCGACGCACAAGGCACCCTTTAGCGCCGGTATGAGATGCACTGAGCTTTCCATTAACTACACTGTAAACCCATCCGTTTCAATATTAAAAGCTAAAGAACGGAGGTGGATGGGTCCAACAAACACAAAGCTTTCATCCAGGAGACCACTGTTCATGTCTCGTGCATCACGTTACAATGAGCTGTTTGTTCGTGTCCCCCTGTTCACAACATTCAATGTCAATTTCATTGTACAGACGCAGTAGTTTTAAGTCCAACCATGTTGTTTTTTCCTAGACCCAACTATAGTGGTTTTGCTGTCTAAATCTAGTGTTTACTGTGACTAAAAAGAGGGACGTACAGGGGTCTGACAAAGCGTCAGTATATGACGAGTTGGGATGAGAACGCGCTGGGTGAAGAGCTTTGATAATCTTCAAAACTGCATTTGAGAAAAGGGCTGAAGTATTAAACACCTTTGTCCCAGTTTCTGGCTCTGCAGGCAGCAGATGTGGCTTTACTCTTGGCCGAAGGACACATCCTTGGTTTTAAGGTCAGCAGTCCTGTTAGTCTGTCGGCCTTAATCACCTTTCGCATTAGCATGTTGGCACTGCTGGGGATCGATTGCCTGCCCACACTCCATGGGTTCTGGCCTTTGTTCAATCAAACTTGTCTGATTCGAACCAACTATAATTTATTTGTCTTACAAGTGAAGGAGACGCATAACAACCTGACTTAATCAGTGTTCGAAAGGAGACGGTTGGTAACGGATCGATCCCTTATTCTCCCATCACAGGCTCTGCCTACGGGGGAGGCAGTACCCCAGCCAAAGACAGATATAACTATAGCAACCAACCTTTGTTGCTAACACGATTCCCTTAATTGCAATCTCCAACAAATAAGAACTCTTTGGAGACTTTCTAATAGCATGGTGCTTGTTTAAAATCCAGCCATATTGTCTATGGCGATGGTTTCTGTACTGAAGCACAAACAGGTCAGTTGTCGTAAAGTGAATGAAAGCTTTCCTCTGTTTGTGGACCCAAGTGTGACTTTGTGTACTATTGTCCTACAAGAGCACCAAACACATTTTTAATTAGTATTTGTGCAATGGCATTAAGACTGTTATTTCCATGGCCTTGGAAAGTTCAATCAGTATCTTTGAACATGCGCTCCCCTCTCTCAAAGCTAGAAAACAGAGAAGTAAGTCTCAAACTTGTGATGTCAAAGGGTATAAAGTCTGGAGCTGCGTGAAGTGACTGATTCATGACAGATTGACGTGATGTGTCACAATCACATCAGAGTTTCTATTGGCCCAGAGCTAACGTGGGTGGTAGTAATGGACACAATATGCTTGTTTTATTGGCACAAATTGTCCCATTCTGTAGATATGTACTTCTTAATGATAGCACAATGTTATAATTATAGCAAATTATTTCGCGGACCCCTGACAGAGTGCCACGGACCCCTCTTTGTAGAATCACTGATCTTGAACATCTCTCCCAATTCATTGTCTATGGCGCAGTGTATACCCTATGACATCACAAATTAGAGTTTTAGCACTCTAGTTTTTGGATTTTGGAGAGAGTTGTTTATGTTTACTAATATTTTTTGGACTATCTTAGACCATAGGAATAACGTGTATGAATTGTATGTATGAATTTTGAAAATGGGCGTAGTTCCCATTTAAGGTCCTAGTATTTTAAAAAAACATGCAACTTATTTTGAGAGTTCCTTGAGGATTCATTTACAAAGTGCTCTTTTATATCTCCACAGATTCCTTGGCTTTCATTTTGACAGTCTCAGTGTCTTTGAGTTCCCATATGGATGTCTCACCATCTGCTGCGTCTCAGCTCTGTAACTCAGCCTACGTATATCCACCTGTCAAACCCGAACAGTGTTTTGACAGGCTGCCCAATCTATTCTCATATGGCTTAATTCCTAGAAAATTGCTTTTAAGGTACGACAGAGAAATAGGTCACACAGTTGAAGGAGTTATAGGTTAGTTATAAATGTTGTTATATGCATTTTGCGTATGGACTTATTCTGGCTGTATCAAGGAACCATACAGCATCGCCTTCTCTCCTGATTTTACATTTCTAAGTACACCATGATGCAGGTTACACTCATCACTATCTTTACATAATTACGTGTCCTTGTGTTGTCTTTTGCTTTGCACATCATGTACTCAGACAAGGAATTATGGCAGACAGCCACAAGGCTTCCAGCAGAAATTAGTTTTTCATTCTGTACAAAATGATCAATTCTCATTTCCTGAACGTCTTTGTGTGCGTGCGTGTGTTTGTGTGTGTGTGTGTGTGTGTGTGTGTGTTTGCAGGGCTCTAGATTAACATTTTACATTAGTGCCGCCAACAAGTGCAGCACTAGCAGCATACAAATAAAGTCTTATGCACAGCACATTTACCATTTAGATGCATCACATGCAAATTAACCACGATATTGTGAGTGTGTATTTTCTTTATTTGAAAACTTGATATTTTTTAAATGTGCTTCAACAAGACAGTTGGGATGAGCTCCAATCACATCAGCCCCTCTCCTCCTCTTTAACCCTTAAAAAGCAGCAGACAGTTTAAGGAGCCAAGAGGAAAGTCCAGGTGACTTTCTAGAGGATAATAATCCTGATAACACAACACAATTTATTTGGATTTGCAGAGGAAATGTGGTTGAGCAGTGCGTTGGTTCAGGGGGCTCACTGAACCCCCTAGTGGCCGTAGCCAATATTTTTTAGAATAACACAGAACTAATAATTTATTGTAATGATGAATAATATCGACCTTGCTCTGTGTTTAAAACTGCAACTGTTTCACATTGTGTGCCTGTCGCTGCAATTCCCCAACGGTCACATTTGTTGTTCTAGGAGTCATTGGCAAATTACCTATTCTGTTGTTGAGGTATGAGGACGTGTTGTCAAATACACTTACATATTCACACAGGCACACACACGAGCCCATATGCGTCAGCCATAAACAAATTGCCATTTTCAAGTGTCAGTGCAACTGTTTTCAAGTGGTGACTTGAGGTGAATCGAATTTGCAAGCTGCTCTTCTCGTCGCTTTGGGTTTTTGATGTCTGAGGGGTGCTTAAAATGTCAAAAGCGCTCAAGAATAGAAGGCGTTCACCCCTCCAAAGTTGTGTTAGAAGAAATGGATCTGAAAGAAGGAAAAAGTTATTAAACTTTTAAAAGCTTTGCTTCAATATTTCCTCTTGTAGAAAGGCAAGTCTGTGTTATAGGATTATCCTGTGTGCTCTATGGAGTACAATAGAAATGTATTTATTTATTTCAAAGAACAAAGATAACTGTTCAACATGCGAGTGTTTGTCTTTTGAATTTTACACTTATGTGTGTATCTATTCATGGCTGGGAATATTGCAAGTAGACCATCCAGGATTTGCTTTTACAGATTCATCTACAGAACCCTTCACCTTTCTACAATACACTGTTCGATTGAATATGTTCCCTATATGGTCTCTCAATGCTGGCTTCAATCACATAGGTCCACTAAGCCACAGAAACTCCCACCACTCTGTGCTTCGGGCGATCTATTCAAATGATCAATATCATGGTTGCTCTGTTTTAGCAAGTAGCTGCCACGCTGTGAATAGGATTTTTCTCTTAAATCCCCCATTGTTTAACATCACTTAAAGGTGCTCTATACAATCTCCAGAGCATTAATAAAGCAGCAAACAACTATTTGTGGTACATGTGTGGTATCTATTTTTTTCATCATCTCATGCAGCATAATTCACCTATAGCACTGGGACCAGTCATAGATTTGTAATTGTTGCTTTACTGGGGATGGGCTTTCAATGAAATTCATGCAAAAATATGCTTTCCAAATCCAGGCCAACCCATTCATGCAGTATACAACTGATGAACAACTGGGATGTTTGGTGGTCATATATACAACCTGGCAGCTCAAGCTCAGCAGTGTGTTCCAGGCAAAGTTTTGAATACTATTTTGAGCATTTCAAATACTGAATTATAGCACAGTACCTGTTGATGTTGACTCCATACAGTTACTCCTCTCTGGGCCAACTTTTGTCCAGCACCAGCACTGAATCCTTCTCAGAACGGCATGTACTGTGTCTCCAGCTCACAGCCATGCTCCAACACTGAATGTGAATCAGTTTACCTCGCTGACATTTTCTCCCTGTGTAACGTGCCGCAGGCAGTAAGGGAGATAACGCTAACTCACATTGATCCTCCATTTCAGCTCTTTTGTTAGCTGATTACTGGGGAGGCTTGTGACCATGGGCTGTTAGAGGCCCAATGTCAGGTCTAACTTAAGGCAAAGCAACCAGAATGTATTATGTAGAGGGATTTTGATATATCCCTGAGTGCAGTTAATCTCTGATGTGGCGCTGGACTTGAAGGACGCTGAAGGCAAATTGCCTCTGAGGTGATATGAATCAACAGTTTACACAGAGCATTGCGTGAGCATTGTCAGATGTCATCTGATGTCTCTGAATTTTACAGATGTAGCCAACAAAATGATTTTGCATTGGAACACTACAAAATGAAAAGCACACAAAACCATGCACAAAGGTCACACATGGCATATTTTTTGTAAAACATGATAGCATCCACCCTGACACATACAGTAAGCTCAGAAATCTGTCTGTGCAGATGGTACAACATTCTCTGTTGCTGCTTAAAGAAGGCTTTTACTCCTTGTAAAACCGTCTCTTGGTGAAACGTCTTTGTGCATGGGTGCTTTGACACAAACTAAAAAGATACGAGTAATCGAGGTGGTGTTGATTTATTTGATGGAGCCATATGATAACGCCTTTCTCTCTTTTTCTGCCTAATTGCATTACTTCCTCAGGTGCCCGGAGCGCTGTGCACAGGTGGAACAGTAACCGTCTTAAAAGTTAATGGTCTCTGAAATGGCTGATGAAAACAGCCATTCTTAAATTCTCGAAGACAGAGAAAGGTACATGGTTAATGGTTTAGGTGACTAAATAGAATTTGTCCCACTTTGACGTCTTCCTGCAGTTACAGTAGTAGACTACAGTGTTGTAGGAGAAGCAGCAGAAGGTGATTAGGTTGTTTCTTTCAATTTGGATATCAGCTTTTTGTAACCTGAAAACCTAGGTTAGGTTAGGTAAATATTTTAGATAATTAGGGCTGTCAAGGTTTACACGATAATAGCGCGTTAACACAAATTTGTTTTAACGCCAGTCATTTCTTTAACACATTAACGCGACTTGAAATTTTTAGGTTGTAGTGGGCTCAGTTTTAAAGCCAGATACTGGTATCAAATGAAACTAGAAAAACCTAAGGAATCCATTGGTACCAACCTACTAGCTATACTGTCATACTACCTTGTAGGGCAGGCGGCTAAATAACGCTCTGAATTTACGCAAAATTTGCCCACTTAATGATAATCTCATGCAGTTTGGGGATTTCCAATAATAAATATATATATACATTTGCATAAAGCAAGCATATTTGCCCATACTTGATTAATCTCCCTTTAAGGTACATTTTGAACAGATAAAAAAATGTACAATTAATTTGTGAATAATCGCGATTAACTATTGGAATCGATTTGACAGCCCTAATTAACAATGGATTATATGACTGTGGAACATGAATGAAGTTGCTCATAGTTATAAACCCACAGAGAATTATTATTTGACTCTGCAAATCTCTACAGAGCGTGTTTGTGTGTTTCCATTCAAACAATGGTACAGACTAGCTGGAGAACATGGTGGAGCATTAAACAGCTAAAAAGCGAAATATTTCCCTTAGGAGTTGGTGGAGACCAAAATCGATCTAAAAGGAGAGTGTATATTAGACTTACATTTGCCAGGTGGCCAGAAACACAACTCCCAGTGAATGCTATTATTGCTCCATGTCTGCCAGATGTGTAAATAAATACCTCTATGCTAACACAATCACTTTATAAAGGTGATTGAAAGGTGATATTTGTCAGTGTTGTGTTTACAGCTTGTTGTGCTACCCAGGTGATTCAAAATTGGGTAAAAGAAAAACTACTTAATTGTGATTTCAGTTTCATAAAATGATTGTGTCTCTTCTCTGCTTCAGCAATCAAATAGGACACAATAGATTTACTTGTAGCTAAAGGGGAATTTAATCTTCGACAGGATGCTCTCAAACTATTGCTTAACTTTGGGGGTCAGATGAGAGGAGAGAACCTGTGAATTAAATTTTGGCATAACTTGTTTTTTCAGGCAGGACAGTTGAATGTCACGTTGCTCAGAGCAGTGTTTCCACTTCATCTCCACAGAGCTTTCAGACAAGCAGTTTGACAATCAGTCAAAGCAGGTGGAGGTCTGTTACCTCAAAGCAAATCAGTTTTCCATTCCGCTGAATAGAATCCATGAATAAAAGCTTGCCAAATCCTTAAACTGCTTTGTAATCTTCTTTTTTTGGTCCATGTCCTTCTCACACATACACAGTACAGTATAATGGTAATCACTGTAGCATTTATTGAACGGTACTTTGCGGTTGTTAAGTAATGTGTAAATGAGTTGGAATGGGCCACCGTGGTGCATTTAAGTGTTTATCTGGCTGTGTGGTGAATGAGTGTTTCCAAATCAGGGTTTTATTTTGCTTTAATTCTTTTAAACATCTGATGGACCAGAAAAAAGCTTCGACATAATTAATTGTATTACTACTTAGTTGCCCTTACAAAAAAGTAGATACTTCAAGTTTATTTTATGAAGTAAAATTAAGTAAAGTTCAAGTATATTTCCCAAGTATACTTTATGTAGTAAGTATACTAATATCAGTGTACTGGTTTTACTGGTTTCTACTTTTAAGTGCACTACTTCAATACTTCTTGGGACTAAATTGGTCCACTTTTTAGTTTATAAAAGTATACTTTTAAGTGTACTTTAATTGTAAGAATAGTAAACTTTCAGTACACAACTACATCCAAGTTGTATTTTGTATCTATACAGTATTATGAAGTGAACTATACTAGAAGTAAACTAACAGCATACCTATAGTATGCTGTTAGTTTACTAGTTATATACTCGCAGCCCACTTTTTAGTTGATGAAAGTACACTTTAAAGTATACTCTCAGTAAACTACTAGTTTAATAGTTTTTACTGCAAGTAAGTTTTCTTCAACTTATAATACTTAGCCGATGATTTATGCATTACATAAAGAGACTTTTGCTATTTGATTTGATATTTTGTGGAGTGGTGAATGGAGAATGCAAAAACAGAACATTCTTGAAGATTTAAAATAATTTAGTATCAAAACATACGTTTACAAACTCTCACACACTCTAATAGGCTACGTTATCAAAAAGTAAACATAGGCCAAGTATACTTAGACCTGTCTGTATACTTGTCAGTAGGAGCCAACTATACTTACACTTTTATGTATACTTGTCAGTATGAGCCAAGTATACTTAAGTATATTTTTGTTAAGTACATAAAAGGTAAACTGAAAGTATACTCTCTTATTTTAAGTTTAAAATAAGTATACTAATAGCCCACTTGAATAAACTTAATTTTGATGGGGGAAGACTTAGATGAATACATGCTGATTTCTGCCATAAACTCGATAAAATGTGTATTAAATGTATAATGATATCAATGTGTTTATGGTGCACATTTGATGACTGCTTGCTTTTTGAGATTTTACACCAATCGTATCCATAGCAACAAAGCAGTAAAGACTGCCTATCCCTTTCGGCCCTTTTATGCAGCATCACACAGCTGTGCCCTTTTAAATTCTCATTGTCATGCTGAGCAGTCGACTTCAGAACATCTAAGACCACAGTCTGTCAACATTTGGTTTCAGCGATAGATTTCCTCCGTCACGCAATCTCACATTTATAACTTGAGTTTACTCAGTACGTTTCCTGTCCAATCATATTCACTTCATCTGCCCGTTTATGTGCAAACAAATCCACATTGTACTGTATGTTGTAGAGTCATATGCTCTCGACCTTCCCCCACAGCGCACACACAAACAACGCTGTCACATTTCTTGGTCTCAAGGCAAGTCAGTTACAATAGCTGAAGAGACTCTCCTCGGGTCTTTGTTAAACCCACTTAACATGTCAGAAGCAGTGCTCGTCGCAATCTGTCTCTCAAGATGCATCGTGACAGCCTCTCCTGTCTGCTCCGGACAATGTTCGACCGTGATATGAGAATGAAGGAGGTGGAGGGGTGCCAGAGTAAAGGATGGTGAGACAACAGATACAGAGATGGAGTTTGTGTGCGAGTTCTCAGTTCTCTGTCTGGTAAAAACAAACGTCAAGTGGAAAAAAATGTTGAGCATCACGAGTCTGTTTGTCACAATAGCAATACAAGAGAGATTTTTCTTTCACTTGGGGAAATGAAGTTTATGATCTTTGTGTTTGACTGCGGTTTAATTTGAGGAAATTGTTGAGGTATTGGACTCTCCATCATGGTTATCAATCTTACTTTGCTGGTTAAAGCTTTCAGCCTCTCACTGGAGAGGTGTGACAAAAATACACAAACACGCGTGCACCCTTAAGACTAGGAATGGGGCAATGTACTGTGCTTTTGACTGAGATTACGGGCTAAACTGAGGTTTATGCTGTGTGACGTGACAATGTCAAGTTTTGCCTGGCAGACGCGTGAATATTACACACCTGTAGTAACGTGCAGTACCAGCAGGGGGCAACAAAGCCACTCACCTAGTTTCAGGCAACAAACCCACTTAGCTAGGTTAAGGGAAAACGTCATGGTTGGGCTTGAAATAAGTACGTAAACTAAGTAAAACACATACGGAAACAACATAATGTTACATGTATACAGAATTCGTTCTTTCCACGCTTCCCATTTATTGTCTAGTAAGCAGCCGTGCAATGCATTCTGGTAGCGTGGCGGCGCGATTTGAGGTTTTTGAGGTCTAGGCTATTTTATGCAAATCAGGGGTGTCCGGCACAACTCGTCGCCTCTGGACACTCCCTAGAAACTTTAAAACTAAATGATGTTGATCTGAAATAAAGACAGATTCAGCAACTGCGTGGCTTATTTCTCGACTTAAATGTTTTCAGAACCACGTTTCGGTGAACTATTTTCATAATGTAAGAGAAGAAAGTTCCCAAACGAGCCGCCATGTTGGTTCCAGTTTGAAAGCTGGGAGCAACAGCCCACAAGGGAAAGCGTTCGTCCAATCAGGTGCTGAGTTCCTAGTGTCTAGTGGCATGTACCGTAACGTCAGTACAGAAAATATGTGACAAACGTCATATGACAACCATCACTACAAAACATGTGACAAACGTCCCTAGTGTAACTTATAAAACAAAACACCGGTCTCTAACATGGGTCTTCTGCTTGGAAGTCCTATGTTTGTTGGACCCCTTCTCCTCCTCCACGCCCGCCCGCTATAGGCTGCTGTCTTTCTCAATTTATATACAACATAACTAGCTCTGAAGTTACACTTCTATGATTACACAACACGGGACAAACGTCACATGACAACCGTCTGGTCTCATTTTCCACCTCGCCTCCTTGATTCCAAGTCCCACACAGCACACAAGGAATAATCTAATAAAGAAGTAAAAGATAGAACAATCCACAGAGAATGTTCAATAGATTATAATTGAATTAAAAGTCCGATGCACAACAAATTCTTCTTATTCCTCTTTAATCCAAATTCAGAGCACATCCAGAAAGACATGTGTGAAAAAGCAACATCTGGGACGCCTCTCCACTGACGTTGACCCACGGGAGCACAGAGTGCTCTTTGCACACAGCTGTAAATGTGGCAAAGCACATTGACACATCGTTTTACTGTTAGCTCATTAATAATTTATGAGCATTACACTCTTTCTTTTTTGCCTAATGTACCACACTGCCATGTATTATATTAAACTGTATCTCCGTATAGGTATTTGTTTACATTCTCTTCTCAGTCACAAGGTCAAACGTCTAGTGACATGATAAATACAGGACTACATCATACATAAGATTAAATGGGAACAAATTTGCAAGTGAGGGATTAGAGGGTAAAGAGGAAAAGAGAGCGAGAAAGAAGTTGAGAACAGAAATGAGGGGTTGGTAGCAGAAAAGACATAAAAGAGAAAAACTAAAGGGAGTAAAGTCACATGACTGAGCATTACACTGTTCGCCTTTGCTGTAATTTTACAGTTAGATACCAAAGATTGCCCAATAAACCTACCCACAACACATCTTTACAGTTAGTTACTGCAATTTGCATAGCATTATGGGTACAGTGCAAGAGTTATACTGTATATTATTTACAGTAACTTTTGATCCCGTTTGAATTGCGCCATGAATCACACATATGTTTGTCAATTTAAAAGATCATTTTGCAAGTCACTACTGTAGGGGTAGACCACATGGGCTATGTATGGCTATTGCGCAATAATCCCACAGGAGAGCTAAATGCAAACTTTTTGTTTGTATATTTTATGTATTTGTTTGCCGGCGTGTTAATTCACTTAATCAGTTTTCTTTGTAGACACTGACTGACACTTCTGTTTTGTTATGTGGTTGATATAGTTGCTTTGTGTCTGCTTCATTTCTGTTTTATCCTGGTTTGCATTGTTTAGCCTTTGTGTAGCAGTTAATGCAAAAAAAAATACAATCAAATGTCTAACAGCAGAGATAAAAGCGAAGTAATTGACATCAGGAGAAAAGTATATTGAAATAAAGGTGGGCTTGACTAAAGAACTGTGTAAACTAAGAGACTAAGGGAGCCAAATCCCTTTGCTCTGCGTCCTCAGCGAGTGATGAAAGTCATTTCAATTTTACAGCCATGATGACATGTCCCCAGTGTCCACTGTCAAATCGATCAATAATGTGCACAAGTGTGTGGTTATGTGTGAATGTAACCCATTTACAGTCTGTGACCGCCCTTGGATTGAAATATATACAGTAAGCCTATTTGTGATAATAATTCTGCTCCCTGCATGTGTGTCTGTATCATTCGGTTGTCGTTGGTATTCCTACACATAGAGGAAGAGGTGTCCTCGTAGAAATGGAAAAATCTTTCAAAGTCAAAATACTCTTCTTAAAGAGACATTTTTTAAGGTGGGGAATTGGTTTTAGGCAGTAAAGTTATATATTTTCTTTACTGCCTGATCTTTGCCTCACATCTTTTAACAATATTATAGGTTCTATTAATAATATTGATAACATCCAGCCACTAAATGTTGAATTCTCCCTCCCCGTCCCATTGCATTTACTTAACAACAAGTGGTTGCCAGGCACTTTGTCAAGTATTTAATACTCTTATCAACATGGGAGTGGGGAAATATACTTGCTTTATGCAAATGTATGTATATATTTATTACTAGAAATCAATTAACAACACAAAACAATGACAAATATTCTCCAGAAACCCTCACAAGTACTGCATTTAGCATAAAAATATGCTCAAATCACAACATGGCAAACTCAACAGCTGTCAGAGTGCTGACTTGACTATGACTTGCCCCAAAACTGCATGTGATTATCATAAAGTGGGCATGTCTGTAAAGGGGAGACTTGTGGGTACCCATAAAACCCATTTTCATTCACATATCTTGAGGTCAGACGTGAAAGGACCCATTTGAAAATGGCCATGACAGTTTTGGAGCATTATTTAGCCTGCTTCACAACAAGCAAGTATGACAGGTTTTCGAGTTTCATATGATACCAGTATCACTCTAGCTTTAAAACTGAGCCCGCTACAACCTTCAAAAGATCGGTTGCGTTAATGCGTTAAAGAAATAAGTGGCGTTAAAATTTAGAATTTGCATCAACACGTTATTATTGTGTTAACTATGACGGCCCTAATTATTATTTTTAAATATATTTGTCTGCATAAAAATGTTATCAATGAGACCTTTAATTACACATTCCCAACTGTAGTCCCCAGTGGAAGTTATGCCCCGGTGTTGGAGGCAGTTGATAAAAGTGAAATGTTGGTCTATTTTAAAAGCCCAACTTTGTCATGTGCCTTTGTGTGTCTCTATATCTGCTCTCCTGCCAGTGTACCCCTTTGTGTGGGTATTTTATATGTACCCTTTTCTCTCTTTTTTTTTTCCTTCTAGGACGTGTGAATGGACTTGTCATGCTCCAGGCAGCCTCCAGTGAGCAAGCCAAGGTTTTTTGCCTCACTGTGTGGTGAAACCGGTGACATGAGCCGTCACTCTCCTCTCCGCTGCTGCACACACTCCTCCGGAAGAGCTCACAAACACCTCAAGGATCACAAGGAGTCACACGGAGGGACGTACACACACAACACAAGGATGCACATTTGTATATCTGCAGACATCCACACGTGATGCAATGCAAGAAGACACACTGGGTATGTATGTTTTAGGGTGTGTGCAAACAGCAACACACAGATACAAACAAGGCATGGGGCAAAATTAGAAGGTGTGTTGAAGGTAGATCGCTGACTGACAGCTGGCACCGGACACTCACTCAGGCTTGTTTTGATCTGGTGAGCATCTGTGGCATATTCACTCACTTGGTTGAGCAGGGTGGAACAGAGTGAGAGAGCTCAGCTGACTTTTCCTGGATATAAGTGACAATCATCTAACCAAGCAGACGTTTCTCCCTGAAAACCCACACTCTCAGGTATATAATCTTTCAAAAAAAAATGTCCAAAAATGTTTCAAAGCATGTCCTTTGGCGTACCCTTCCTGTCTTGCCCGGGCCACATCCAAAGGAAGGAATCAACTGGACTCACCTTGATATCTCTGCTGTTAGTGAGGCCGTCGTCAAATGGGGTTATCCAACTTCAGTTTTATTCTTTATTCTTCTTAATTGGACGCCCGGTGAACAGCAGAGTCTGATCTTAATGGAACCTCCTCTAATCTCTGCGAGCGACTCATGCATGTAGCTTTAATTTCTTTCGACTGGTCTGATCCAACACCGAGTCCGTCTTGTCTCAACAGTAATGAGTTCAACAAGGTTCAGAGGAAATCTGATGACCCGACCTGATATTTATTGGCATTGCGGTGTTTTGTATTCTAGCCGTTTAAAATACTTATGAATGTATGTGCGTTCACTGAAACAAAATCGAATCAAATATTTGCCTCCAGTTGTGTTATTGTCTTCAACATCCTCACATCCGCTACTGGAGTTATACATGATAACATCACATTTGTCACTCGAGTTGTGACATTTTTAACTAATGTGTCCTTGCCCACAGTGTCTTACAACGGCGAATTAGGGCAATTCTGGGTAAAAAAAGAACTATTATGGAGCCGGGGGAAGGGTTAATATTCTGAGAAAAAACTATCAGAAAAAGTATTTGCGAAATTAAAGTCGTAAATGTACGAGAAAAAAACTCACAAAGGTCCTAGATTATAAAATCATAAATTTACGAGAAAAAACGTGGATATTCTCTGATATTAAAGTGGCAAGATCTGCGAGAAAAAACTCACAAATTTGCGAGATTATAAAGTCGTAAATTTATGAGAAAGAAACTTGAGTGCAAATCGTGGTAACAGTAGTCACCGTCTGAAGTTCTTTGCTCCGTAGTGTTTTTATGGTAAGGAGGCAAAGGTCCTAAAAGATATATAAAGAAAGACAGTTTTTCCTCAGAATATTATCCCTCTATACCCCAGCTTTGTAATTTTTTTTTTTTTAACCTACAATCGCCCTACTAAACCGTCGTAGTCTATTTGTCATTACATGATTGTGTGCGAAGTCATGCCACCTCTACAATGTGTTTCACTTCCAATCTAAACACACACCAACACATTCTCATCCCAACTTGTCTCTTACTGACGCTTTGTGAGACCCCTCTGCATCACTTTTCGGTCGCAGTAAACACAGTCTTAATGTTGTGAATTAAACAAAAACCCTTGCTTAGGTTTAGGAAACAAAACCACTTAGTTAGGTTTAGGAAAAAACAACATGGTTGGGCTTAAAACTACTACGTTTGTGCAGTGAAAATGTGACATAACGTTGTGAACACGGAGACACAGATGAACAGCTGATTGTTTACTGTTGCAGCGGATGGGTTTACGTTGTAGTTAATGGAAGGCCCGGTGCATCTCCTACTGGTATTAGAGGGTACCTTGTACTGCGGTATTGAACGCCGCAACATGACAAAGCGCCGGTATTTGACGCACTGGGAATGAGAACGGGCTGACACACCCTTAGAGAGAATTGCATAACAATTTGTGATTCACATTGTCATATTTTTTTTTTTGTGGAGAGACATTTGGGGTCACAAACTCAGGTTCCGCTCATAGTAATGAATTATGCTGTGATCAACAATTGCATTGCACAGCAGGGACACAGTATAACACAACAAAGCACTCAACCATTTTCCTGTGTACTATGTATTTGACAACATCACACTAAATTATTTCTCAATAGGGAATTGCACTCACTATGCGTCTTTAGCGCATGGCTCCATATTCGACCCCTTTTTATGTGGTGACAAGGATTTCACGGTCAAATAATTTCCATCTTTCGTCTCTGAACGGTGAGGTCACAGGATAAAAAGCCTCGTAAAGTTCTTTCTGCTGTAGTGAGCATTCCAGGTGAGAAAGGACAATTTGCATGTATCTAACCTTTGATGTAGCAACTCCCCGGAGAGACTGCGGCGACTAAATGGCCTGTTACAACAACTTAACTGTGCTCTTCTTTTCACCTCTTCCATCATTTCTCTGTTGTTTCCAGGAATACGTACGAGGTGTTCACCACCATCGAGGCTGCCTGAGTTTCCTACAAAGGTACGCACTCAAACTTTGTAGTACTGAAGATGAAGAGGTGAAAATAAAGAAATGCAAATAATGATTTCTATCTAACAATGTGCACTTGTGCTGTCCAGATTTTATGGATTACTCAAACTACATAGTGTACCAGCAGTTTGTTACTTCTGATAATGTGTGTTCTTGTGTGCTGAGAAGATTTTGTTCCTTTCAGGCTGACGGACCCTGAGGGAGACTGAGCTCAGAAGGACACCACAGAGCCAGAGAGGTATCAAAGCTAGACATAGATGCAGAACTGCGGCATATAGCTTCACCACTTGGGACAAAACCTAAAAGTAACAGGCCCTATTTATGACTCATGAAAAAAAAAAAAGCTTCCTCTGAGAAGCTCACCTTCGGCTCATGGCTCAGGACACAGTCCTACACGAGTCCAATTTTGCCAGTTAATCTATCTGACCCATTACCCGCAGTTATCTTTAAATCAATGCGGCCCGTATAGGCTCAGAGCCAGCTGCTGGCATAGGCAGATCCCAGTAGGCAAATGCAAAGGATACGGGGTACTATAGGGACACACTCTCCATGTTTTCATTGGATTACGTTCAAATGCCTTTCTGTTTCACATTTTTACAAATAATATAGATTTCAATGCACATTAATATATTACCCCTAAGGCAGATTCTTAACCGGGTTGGATTAATGGCTTCTTCTTCTTCTTCTTTCAATGATGCCATTTTACATCCGTTAGAATTCGGGATGGGCACTGTACTCTTACTTGCTTATTGATCCGGTACTTAAACGGTACTCTTAACGGTTCTTTTTGTTGTTTTATAAGAGAAGAAAAAACGCTATACACACACACACGTACTGTATACATCCACCTACAGTGTATATATAAACATACTGTATATACTAGAACTATAAACTAGCGGGGTGAACTACGAGCTAGTCTGTCGAAAACGGTGAATTTCTCCACCTGTATCTGATACACTTTCGCTAGATGTTTTGACAGATGGCGTGTGTTTCAGCCCTTACAATCAAAAAACTTGTTGCACTCTTGGCAGCGAGCATTGTCTGCATCGACTCGACTGAAGTATAACCACACTTTGGACCGTTTTGTTCTCTCTTACACCGCCATTGTCGCTAAGAGCAGGGTCTCCAGTTTCTGTGTGTGTGTGTGTGTGTGTGTGCGTGTGTGCGTGTGTGCGTGTGTGTGTGTGTGTGTGTGTGTGTGTGTGTGTGTGTGTGTGTGACAGGCTGAGAGAGAGATCTCTCCTCTGGACTGGAAAATGCTTCACTGACAAAGGTTTCAATGTTATACAAATTAGAAACAGAGTTTGTTAGATCAAGACAACTTTTATGTAGCCTAAATGAATAGGAAATCAATTCTCTTAATTTCTTTTGCAGAACCGTTAACGTTGGAGCTTATCGATACTATAGTCTTGAAAAAAATGTGCTGGTTTAGTACCGGGTTTCGTTACCTATCCCTAGTTAGAATGCAAGGCTGGATCGCTAACCAAGCAAAGTGGACAACTTCTACCTGAAGTTGACGCTCTGTTGTGAAGAGGATCTCTGTGTCAAAATGTGTATTATTTTTGTATTATACTCACCTGTTGCACTGTCATAAAATAATATAATAGCCAAGTAGTTTTCCAGCAGATAAATCTACATTTCACAGAGAGGGGAGAAGCTCAGCTTTTCCATGGTAGAATGTACAAAGTCCGTTATTTTCACAAGACGATAGCAGGTATGTGCTTTGCACCTGCAGATTCTAATTTTGCAGATGCACTGCACTTAAAATATATGTTTACACGTACCTGTATTATTAGTAGTAGGTCAATGCACATTTTGCTCTTTGTGACCCGTCAGGTGTCGGACAAGGTGCTTCTTGACTCTGGCACAGAACATCTGTCCTGTTTGTCCCACTGTCTTGAATGCACTTTAAGGACCTCATTGTCACAAATACGCAATAATGTCCTACCCTGGACAGTCCCTCTGCAGTCCCAGGAAAGAGGCAGGCGCCGTTGTCAGTGCAGAGGATCTTTATAGCCCCAGATAAAGGCAGGACATTGGCAGACCTCCAGCAGCTATAACGCAGGAGATGGAGCAGTTGCAGAAGGTATAGTTGGTCCTTCTTTTACATAGGGAGATAGAGGGAAGGGGGGGGGGTGTTGCATTTCTACTATCTTGAAGTAGGTCACGTACACAGTGCTGCATTTGTCATAAATGACAGCTCTATTAATCATGGAAGGGGCAGTGTTAATGCCCAGTGGTGGGTTGTCCCTCTGGATGCCAGGGCTCCAACCTCGGTGTTCTAC
>CAKALG010040677.1:687-12135 GCA_916700815.1 Helicolenus hilgendorfi | reverse complement strand
GTCCACGAGGAAACATGGGTCCCCTGGGTCCAGAGCCTGACTTGAAGCAGATGAAAAGAGGCCGCAGGGGGCCAGTGGTAAGGAAACAACAACTATTCCATAAAGTAGAATATGGGTTTGGTGCCACTGGTTTTACGTGTACAACCGAGTATACGTATATCCACTGTGAAGTGACTGTTAATTTAAAACTGTATGGTAGGATTTTTGTGGTGGAATTTTATTTTTCTAATCTCTGAGAAAACCTGACAAACCTAGTGACGTATTATTCAAGATTTACCTTTAGAGCTTCTGTAGCTTCTTGTCATGTCTCAGACTTGTCATAGCATCAAAGCACAGCTGTAGCTAATGTCATTAACGATCTGTTACACCCTGTATCTAACACACTTGTGTGGGCCACAGACGTTATGAGCATTATTAATTACACCTGTGCTTTTCCTGCTGTTAGACACCAAAAGGTTAACACGTAGCACCACTTGATGTGTGATAATCTTTACAGCAGGACTCTGTTACTCGGCTTCTCTCTAGTTGTAACAACTTTAATTAATGTGTTTACCTTTACAAAATGTGTGTCTATTGGTCTGCATCACGAATGCCTTATTAGCTTGACAAACCTTCTCATATTTGTCTTATCATTCATACAGGGACCCCCTGGGGCAACAGGAAGAGATGGACTAAAGGTCATTATTACATTTTTATTTTCCTCTTATGTGATTGGAATTATTCCCCTCTTCTCATTTCTTTGATTCCTTCCCTCACCTCCTCTCCCCTAGTCTTAGTCCCTCCCACGTGTCATGCAGGCAGAGGAGGCAAGGAAGAGACCTGAGGAGAGAGGAGTCAAGGCAACAGGCATTTAACGATGCTTCTGAGCCGTAATTTCAAAGCGATGTCAATTAAATATCACGTGCGGCACAGCTTGCATCACCTATCCATTGCCACGCCACTTTTATACGTCACGGGTGCCGAAAAGACTTCCGCAAAGGATACACCTGTGCATCCTTGCTCATAGCTCCTCTGGCAAGCCTCCTCTCTCCTCACTCCTCTCCCCTCGAGATGCATTTTAAGAATTGAGAAATCCTTCAAAATGGCACGTTGAGAGGAGACGAGGAGGCGCTCAATAGAGGAATGAGAAGAGCCCTTGTCTTTACATGTGTCTGTGTATGCATGTGTGGAGCTACACTGTTGTCAGCTAGTGTCTACATACTACTTTCACTGAGTGAGTGGAGTCCACTAAAGGTGTGACATTGGCTCCTCTGAGGTTATAACTACATGCAGTTCTGAGCAGCTCGCTCTGCCATGTTTCTGGTTTCTTTGTTTCTTCCTTACAAAAATACGTTGACATAATGATTATATGTACACTAAAAACACTGTTAGTCCAATAATAATCCAGTTTTAACCTGCTTGACATTCAATTGAATGGTTTTCAGGGCACTTAGAATAGAACAAAATGTTCTTAATTTATCTGAACCAATTTATTTGCTGCTGTGCAGATTGTACAGCTCTTGAAAGCTGTGTCTGTTGACAATGGGTTAATGTGTGCTGTTTCTCATCTACAGGGTGACAGAGGAGCTCCAGGACCCATAGGTCCACCTGTAAGTTAATTTAGACTGGAAACACGTTCTAAATTCACATTCATAAAGCTTTGAGGAGGGGTTAGTTGTATTTATACATTGAAACTTGACCTTGGACTGTGAATTTTTAATCTACAAATTGCACCATTCTATTAATAACAATAATTTCTTGAAGCCAAAAACAGCTCTGTATATGCACAATGTATCTGTAATTTAACTGTTTTAATTATTGCATTCTGCACCCATAGTGGCCAGGTTTTCTTTCCTGGATCAAGAGCTTTCATCTCATTTTATTTTCGTGTTTGAAGCAGACGTAGTAATTTATGTAATCAGTGAGGGACGGTAGCTTTTAACTTGTCATAGCAGGAAACAAATGGACAAATTTAATTAACGATCGCTCAGTTAGTGTCCCAGTAAGCCATGACAGGGAGCTAGTACGCAAAATACAAGGACCCTGAAACTAACTCACCTAAATGGAATATAGTTGTTTTTAATATTATCAGTTTCCCTGTTATGACATGCCAACAAGTCTGCTGGGAAAAAGGGTTATTGGGCCTCACACCTCCCAAAAGGAAACCCAGTTTACTGATTGTCAAACTCAGTGAAAAATGTCATCTTAATCCATTCCTCCCTTCGTTCTCTGTCCCCAGGGACCGCCCGGCTCCTTCGACTTCCTTCTGCTAATGATGGCGGACATCCGCAATGACATAATTGAGCTGCAGGAGAAGGTGTTTGGGGAGCGGAGGGGCATTTCCATGGACAGTCCTCCTCATTCCAGCGGAGAAATGGATTTTGTCGAGTGGGGCTCCGGACAAGGAGATCTCCTGCTCAGTACCTGACCTTTGACATCCCACCCGCAGTAACGGTCACTCAAACCCAGCAATACAGACTCTGAACTTGACTCTTTGTTTCTTTGTTGATAAAGGATGCTGGTGGTCAAAGTGCCAACATGTAAATAATCCCTAGCCACACAGATGGGATGAAGTGGGCAAGTGGAGCCTTGCTTGCATCTTTGACACTGCCACAGACAGTAAGACAGAGAGATGGAAGGAAAATTCAAGAAATTGGACTCTCTTAACCACTGGAAGCACTGTCTGGCTGCTTTTCACATGCTGTGGTGTGAGTGTGCAGGGCATAGAGTGAGAGAGATGCAGTGTCTGCCTTTATGTCTGAGCCTCTGAGCTGAACCACTTCAAACGATGAACTTTATCGTCTACATCTCTTCCTGTTCCCGAGTCTGCCCGTGGAAGCTCTGCTGCCACTGACAGTTTGCCTGCAGGGCGTTGGACCCGCATACTGTAGGCCTCCCCTGTACCTGCCTGCAGTATCCAAACCCTCAAGTCTGAGCTCTGCAGCTATTCTCTACTCTGAGGCATCTTCAGAAACTAATTCATGAGATTCATGAGGATTACAATCCCAATCCTGTACTGTTGGACAAAAACAGTAATGTCTGATGTATTTTTCTGAGATTGTACAATTAAACAACTCAAGTTCAAGCATGATAAACAAAAAAACATTTACCACAAATGTTCATCTAGATATATCAAAGAGAGGTTAAATATGTAAGACATCCAATCTTTCGACGGTACATGTACAAGGTTGTAGACAGTTTTAAATTGAAGGGTAAAATGGATGTACGCATTGGGAAAGGTCCAGGGAGACAAAGAATCACTTTTTAAATGACTTTTGTAACTCATATTATCAGGCAAGTTGACTGTGAACATATTTTTAATCAGACTAATGGCCTGAAGGAAACGTTTCAGGGGAATGAGGGTCGCACATATTCTCATACTTTCACTTAGGAGTTAACCAGAAACAAGACATAAAGAAGGAAGGCTGCTTGAAAGGTTTCTTTTTTACTGTGAAGCAGTTGCCAACAAGGACTCGCTGCTCAATAAAGGTTTGTCTAAATCTAGAATTGAATTTTCTTTTAGTTAACGGATCATCAAGTTTCAAAGATGTAATAAACATTACTTGTTCTGATGAAAGCATGATAAAGGAAATCAGCACGTACGTTTATATACTTATGGGAGCACAGTTGAGACCATGCTCACTGATGGTTTCTTGTAGTCGTGCACAATGTATACAGCTCGACTAGATCAACTGGGGATCTAATGTCTTGAACAAGGGAATTTTGATGTTGGCCAAAGAGGGACAGATGAGACCTGCATGTATATTTTCAGTGAAAACAACAGCAACACTACTGACAGAGCTAACCGTGTTAACCTGGGGGGGGGACTGGAAGGTAGGTGCTACGCCTCTGCAACAGCACCGTCGGTCGGGACGGCGTTATCAGCTGTAACCGCCATATGAGAGCAGTGCAAAGCGTCTGTCGTGAGCTAGCCAGTGGGGCACACTCACATGCGCAAACATGCAATGAAAGGTCAAAGCATTAAGAGGCTTGGATTACAACACACACAGAGAGAGAGTGACTTCATTCTCTACTCCGGTAGACATTACTCCTCTATATCTGTACATTAATAGTTGTTTGCTGCTATATAAATGCTTTGGATATCGTATAGTGCACCTTTAAGTGGTTAACAGCGTGTAAAAACCAGTGGTAAAACTGTGGCATATTGCATTTAATATCATATTGTTGCTTTCGACTGCAGCAGGCAGACAACTCTCTAAAGGAGAGTGAATATTGGACTTGCAGTACTGTACATTCATCAGAAACGTGACTCCAAATTAATTTTAATGTTGCTCTCTATTTGCTGGATGTGTAAAATAGGCAAACCTATGCCAAATCAACTTAGAAGGTGGTTAATATGACAATATTGTCCTTACAGTTTGTCTCTGCTGTCTCCAAGAGGCCAAACAGTCAGTTATTACAGGTTTAAGACTGATGGACAACTGACAAATAGTGTTCTAGTTTGATGGTGAATCCATTCATAAAACAAAGATCAAACAGTGAAGTTTATGCCTGAGTTCCATTATTTTCACCTTGCATTGACTTTACTATGGTCCAAGTGGCTGATGACCACCTAAGTGGAAATACCTGGTAAATACAATGTGGATGTGTGATACTTCATATACGTATTAAAGAGGGCCGCCTGAACTCCATCAACCAACGCAGAACAAATTTTCAGGGCTGCAATTCAAACTGCATTTTTATACAATATTTTGAGAAGCTGTTGAAATCACACAGTCCTTGTCAGCCCAGTACGGGTAGCTGGGCAGCTTCCAAAGCATACAAACATGTGAGGAACTGTTTCAAATTTCATGGCAATACATCAAATAGTTGGTGAGACATTTTACTCCAAACCGTAAATGTGAACCTCATGGTGGTTCTAGAGGAAAAGTCAGGGGGTCACCAAAGTAATTGGGTGGGCCAACTGATGACTGATAGACCAAAACTACCAAACTATACAGGATATAGACAGTTTACATGCAGAAAATATCTAAATAAATATCAAATACAGCAGCTTAATGTACAAGTAGGGCTGCCAAAGTTAACGCCATAATAACACATTAACGCAAATTTGTTTTAATTCCACTCATTTCTGTAACATATTAACGCAACTTGCGATTTTTAAGTTGTAGTGGCTCAATTTTAAATCTAGAGTGAAGATACTGGTGTCATATGAAACTAGACGAATGGAAAGGAGGTTAAATAACAATCCAAAGTTGCGCTACATCTTGGTGAGTAACTGGCATGGCCATTTTTAAAGGACTTTACAGACATGCCCACTTTATGATGATCACATGCAGTTTGGGGCCACTCCCATGTTAATAAGAGTATATTAAATATTTGACAAATCTCCCTTTAAGTTACATTTTGAACAGATACAAAATGTGTGATTAATTTGTGATTAATTGTGATTAACTATGGACAATCACAAGATTAATCACAATTAAATATCATGTATTATTAATTGATTGACAGCCCTATGTAGAAGTCCAAGCGATATACTCCACACTAAAACAGAGACAGGTTTATATCTTGTCAGTAACACACTCTGTATCTCTTTCCCATCACCTGATACTCCAGTTGGAGTGGGCATCATTTCACCCACCACACTAAAACCAATTTCAACAAGACTGACCTGTCCTTTGTCAAATGCTGTTTTCCCCTCACCACAGACAGCAGCACAAGTATATTGACTCCTGCCCAAACTGCCAACAATCGTAGTGTGATTCTGGACAACCGACTGCTGTGTGAGCCCGTCATTGCAACCACAACACGATCCTGCAGGTTTGCACTTCACAAAATCCATCAAGTCAGACCTTTCCTCACTGAGGATTCTGGCCGGCTCTTTGCTCATGCTTTAATCATCTCCCATCTGAACTAGTGCAGCTCCCCACCTAGCAGAGTACAACTTACTCAGAATGCTGTAACCCACTTTACCTTCTCTTCAGCTTCTTTAAAATTTAACATATCTCTGCTTTTTCAGATTCCTTTCAGCAGCAGCCAGCTGCCCACTGATATCGAGACTTTCCGAGTGTGATCCCAGAAGTATGCTGAGGCTCTACAGGACTGTTTTGAGCTAATGGACTGGAACATACTGTACCCTGTGGAGCACAGAGAGAGGACAATGCAGGGCTCCCCGGCTGCAGAACATGTCAATTTCCGTGTGGACCCTTCAATGCCATTAAACAGTTTGCTATTTTCTGCAGTTCGCTTTAAACAAACTCTGAAAAACAAAGAAAATGAAATCCCTTCTTAGGGGCAAAGAGGGCTTCCAGGGCTGGCTACAGGGAGGAAGTTAAGTTGGTCTGCGGGTGCTGAGGAGGAGAATTAAAGATAGAAACACTGGGGCAGAATTGAAGACAAATTGCAACAAAACAGTGTGAAGGAGGTGCTGAGTGGGATGAGAAGGATTACTGGCAACAAGACGCCAAGCCAAGTGGGGGAAGAGAACACAAATAGAGTGACTGGCTTAAGTCTGTTTCTAACAGGTTGAACATGGAGTCCGGTCCAGCTGCACCCACTCCCCAAAGTTGACGGGCCTAATGAGACCTCTCCACAACAATATGACTGATTACACTCCCGCCTCCCCACAGGCTGGCACACCAGGGGTCACCTCTTCAGCCAAGTCACTCCCGCCTCCATATTGACCACTTTACCGTGAAGGGTAAAAAGGAAAAAAAAGGCCTGCAGGAGTCTTGGTAGAGAGCAAATTGTTGCAAGGAGAACCAAGCGAAGTGTAATGTGAGATGAAAGAGCCGGTAGAGGATTTCAAGCTGAGGAAGTGGTGGTGGAACAGCCCTACGTATAGCTGAGGGTCAATATCAACAACAAATTGGACTGGTCTGACAACACAGACGATGACAGTAGGCTGTTCCCTTTAGGAAGGAACTCCATGTTCTAGCACAGTCTGCCTGTTTGGTATGCTGGTGAAGCAGACGCTGTGAACATCTTGAAGGAAAAGGCGGAAATTGTCACTGGGCCGAAGACAAACGTTCTGGACAAATACACGTCTGTCTCAAAACAGTACTCACGTGCACATATGTAAAGTATATTGAAAGAGTTATTGGTGACTGTAATTGTTGTAAATGTAAACCCATCCTTTAACTGCATCTTGGGTTAGTTTTGAATAAAGTAGTATACAGTGTGCTGACTTGACTATGACTTGCCCCAAACTGCATGTGATGATCATAAAGTGGGCATGTCTGTAAAGGGGAGACTCGTGGGTACCCATAGAACCCATTGACATTCACTGATCTGGAGGTCAGAGGTCAAGGGACCCCTTTGAAAATGGACATGACAGTTTTTCCTTGCTAAAATTTAGCGAAAGTTTCAAGGATTATTTAGCCTCATTCCCGACAAGCTAGCATGACATGTTACCAATGGATTAGGTTTTCTAGTTTCATATGATGCCAGCATTTTCACTCCAGCTTTAACACTGAGCCGCTACAACCTAAAAATCGCAATTTGGATTTGTGCAGAAAAGAAATTAGTGGCGTTGAAACTATATTTGCGTTAACATACTATTATCACGTTAACTTTGACAGCCCTACTGAAAACTGTTTCAAATGTCTCAACACGGACCTGTTGACACAGTTACACAGATAACTCAGGGTCAGCATGCAGAGAAAAACTAAATGCAGGTTGGCACAAGACAACTCAATCTGCTTTAGTCTCAGTTTCCAATATAGAGATGCTAATCAACAACACAAACAAATTATTACAACTGACACATGCACAACTTAATATAATCTAACAGTAGACACCAAGAAAACAAAAACAGCAGCCTGCCAGCTACGAGGAATGTAAACACCATCAGCTCTGTGTGACACAAACTGTGTCGCAGCTTGATTTTGATTGCCGCTATCTTGGTTCCAATATCCAACCTCTGATTGCTGCAGCACTCGAAGAGGTGTTGTTGCCCTCGAATTATAACACACAGTGTGCACGTATAATAGCAATATTTGTTAGGCCTCGTGACAAGGTACTGGTGAAATCAAGCGTTCATATGAAATTGCTCTATGAGTTTTTATCTATACATGTATTTTTCTGTACATATGCTGCTGGATTGTATGAATGTGATCTGATTATTGAGTGTGATTATACATGTAGGTGTGGGAGGCTTCAGTATGCATTATACCTGAGTGAGTGAAACTACTCAGACATTTCAAACTGCAACTGTTAACAGCAAAGTGCTGCGTGCGGTAGGTCAGAGATGTTTCAACTCAGAGATTCATGGATCAAAAATGTGGACAAAATATTTAATTCAAACTTAACTTTGCCATTAAGTAACAAAATCAGTGAGCTAAATCCTGCCACACGGGCTGCAACTGTCAAGCTTTTTACTACCATATTGTATTTAGATACTATATCCTGTGTACATACCTAGATAACATCTGGACAGGGTAACTTTTATATATATATTGCATTGATCATACTTTCTCCATATCATTTTCACATTTTTGGCCATATACTGTACATTTGTTTCAAATGGATGGTGCGTTCGCCTGATGTAGTTGGAGTGTTGAATTGTTTTTTATCCTCCTCATATGTATATGTTGAAGTTAAACTGCCAGTGACCCCCCCCCCCAAAAAAAACACATCATAATTTAATCATAAACCTAAATGAATCAATTAATAAAGCATGAAGTGTATTTGAAGTGTAAGGGCCCTATCTTACACCCGGTGCAGAGGGGCGCGCAGCGCAGCGCAGCGCAACTGTCATTGCTAGTTTCAGACTGACGAAGTTGTCATTTTCACGCCCAGCGTCCAGGTTGTGCTTATGTAGCAGATGTACTTGTGCCCATGGGTGTGTTGGTCTAAAAACGTGACGTGGCTCATTGCTATCTTGAGGCAGAATAAAGCGATTGCGACCAACAAAAATGTGGTCTGAACAACAACAACTAATGTGCAGGGGCTGATTCTGCCATTTAAATAGCAATGCGCTAATGTGCAGGGGCACCTGGCTTTTAATTCATGTTAACACACCAATTGTTTTAATTCATGTTAACACACCACTGATTAAATAAGAGACTAAACACAACCCCTTGGCCCCCTTGCCTTACTCTGCGCCCAGATTATGCGCTGTTTAACTAGCAAAGGTGGAGTTGGACATTCCCTAAATGCACTTACGCCATGCACTTTAGGCCGTGTGCTATACATCGTTAAATAGGGCCCTAGTCAATCAGACAGTTAATCAAATTTGTCAGTTTTGTTTACATCCCTAATGTTTATATGACCACTTGTGGTATACTATTATCTATATTCTGCTTTTTCTTTGCTCCCTCGATGGCCCAGTTTCCCTCATCCAGATCAATAATGTTACATTTCATCCGCTGGCTGTTTTGTGGCTGCTTGTATCCAATTAGAGCCCCTGGTGTTGGCATATCAGGCTGCTAACGGACCACTGCCCACATACTCCTACCTCCAGGGTATGGCCTGGAGGTAGGAGTATTACCCACCCTCCACTCCATCTAGTGCTCTGCATGCTGCCGCTGTAATCCAATTAGCTCTCCTTTCCCTGCCTCCTTGAGCCTACTAGTGGAGTGACCTCTCCAGTCCAGTCAAAACATCAGACTCCTACAATCTGTGTCACTATATTATAGAAGCTTTCCTGTATTCCCATATGTTTGGTCTGATGTGATCTTTCAAAAAAGAATCCCTTTATTTCATATAACCTGTTTTCAGCCATGCTAGCACCATGGCTCTAGGGATGGTCATTCATGGCCCAGACGGAAATATCTCAACAACAATCTGATGGATTACCAGGAAATTTGGCTCAGACATTCATGGTCCCCAGAGGATGAGTCCTACAGGCTTAGGTGATCATTTGACTTTATAGCTAGCGCCACCAGCAGGTCAAATTTCTCACTTATCCAGTGAAAAATCTCAACATGTAGTGAATGGTTTGGTACAAAATGTTATACAGACAGAAATGTCTTAAAAACTATTGGATGGATTGCCATGTAATTTAGCACACTCATTTACGTCCCCCTTCGATGAATTGCTATGTAAAGATATAGAGGAGTACTATCTACCTGAGCAGAGAATGAAGTTGCTCTCCCTCTGTGTGTCTTTGTTGACATAGCCAGGCCGGCCGTGTGTGCTTTTAGTGCATGTTCGTAAATGTGTGCATATCCCACTGGCTAGCTCACGAACGCCGCTCTGCACTGCTTTCATATGGCGGTTACAGATGATAAACGCCGTCCTGACTGACAGTGCCGTCGCAGAAGCCCACCCCCCAGATTAACACTGTTAGCTCAGTCAGCAGTGTTGCTGTTGTTTTTACTGTTAGCCCTGTTAGCCCTGTTAGCACAGGAAGAGTCGGACTTTGAAGCAAATTTTCGTAGTGGTGAAACGGCGGTACTACAACTTCAAGTGTTCGTCACGTGACTCCGTCGGGCCCAAAAATACTTTTCCCCATAGACTGACATTGGGAAACAGACGTCTGTAACTCGGCGGATGATTTTTTTTTCAGGTAAATCAACTTCCCAGTATGAACACTTGAATAGTCCTTATTTAAATTAAGATCCTAAAACAATGTACAATGTACTCAAAGCCAAATCCAGAGTTATTTCACTTCCTCCGTTTCTGTGAATGAGACCCAGACTTCATGCTCCACTGAGCGACTCTCATAGGAATGAACAAGAGACTCCAACGCTGTAGTTCTCTTTATACATCCATGTGCGAGCCGCTAGCTCAGCTGTCGCCATGTTGAGAGCTGTGCAGAGGCAATATTTAAGCACCTTTAAACAGCATATGTAGCATAACGTAGCATTTGATCATTCTCAACTGTATACGATTCTTGTATTAATCTTTCTTTAACTTTTACCTTTCTTGGTTTTACTGCGCTGTATCACTAAGTCAAATTCCTGTGTACATTTGGCAAATAAAGCCATTCTGATTCTGCACACATTTCAAGTCACTCCAGGTGAGAGCATCTGCTAAATGTATCAAATGTAGTAGTATGGAAATGTAATGCTGCTGCTCTGTACCTGCCAGATCTACATGACAGCCAGCGCATGGGGGAGCTGGCTCATCACTACATTCATATCCTGACATTCTGCTGGGACCGTGGCAGCACAGTCAACGTAGGTGAGCTGTAGTCAGTACATGGGTGTCCTGGATAGTCGCTACTCTGCGGACTCTATATCTATTGTAACAAGGAACAAGTCAGGCAACAGGGAGCTGAATAGATGCAGAGAAAAACAAACATCCCCGACATCCATTCTTATGCACACATTCAGGCAAACACTTTGGTATTCTCCAGGGAGACTCAAGTTCAACAGTAAAAACAAAACAAAAGAAGAAGCATGTGCACAGACTTACAAACTGACAGCCCCATGCCTGCATCCTTGTACCTGACAATGAAGGAGTGCCGTGATGTGAGGCCGGGGTCAAGGTCAAGCACTGGTTGGGGTGAAAGGTCAGCAGAAAGGGCGACTCCAGAGCCTTGGAGGAGCAAGGTGACGT
>CAKALG010040674.1:0-27851 GCA_916700815.1 Helicolenus hilgendorfi | reverse complement strand
TCCCACCACCTCCACTGTGTCGAGGGGGCATCGCAGGACAGAGCTGGCCTTCCTGGGATGCCCACTCGACACAGTGGAGGTGGTGGGTTGTAAATATGAAATGTTGCCTGTGTTATTAATAATGGAAGCTCTATAATTCAGATAATCTAGCGATAAGTAGTTTGCTGATAATGTTTCTTTCCCACTCCTAAACAAATCCAACCTCCTAAGCCCTTCATCAATTAATGATAATTCATTAACTGGTATCTCCATCTCTATTGTGTCGGGGTTAATTAAGGGCAATTACACAACAGTGCGGGCCAAAGCTATTAGAAAGGTGTTCTAAAAAGAAATACCCATGTTTATACATATTTTCCAATAACTTAGTCCCTTTTAATTAGAGATTGTTTTCTCAATATAATCCATCATTATACTACAATGTTAAATTAACGTAAATTAATACAAACAGTGAACTTCTAAATGATCATAAGCTGTTCAAACTTATATATGTGGCAGTGTTCAAGCAGAAAATATGCCATGAGGTTCTGCGTTGGTGAGGGTGTCTTGCTACAGGTGTCGGTATGGTGATAAATTATAATCTTGAAAGGCCATGAGTTAGAGCCCTGAGTTTCAAGGCTTATTGGATGCATGCACTACTGTCACAATATAGCGACTGTTTTATAAAAATATATTTCTTTTAAATCATATTTGCTCCAATCTCGCCAACTTCAGCTTTAACCTTTTTAGTTTCCTAACCCCAAACATATCTTAACCATATGTAATATGCCATAACCACAGTCTTCCCCTAATATTAACCCTACCAATCTGCCATGAAAGCAAGCATTTTAAAAACATTGGTAATGTACATTGAACATAATCCATGGTACTGCAGAATCGTCCAATATTGTATTTCATGTCTGGAAATAAGGTTGAAAGTATGAAGATATTTTGGCCGGGCTGGAAATTACAATTTGACTTGTGCAAACAAAAACTTGCCCCTGTGATTGGCAATTTGTCCTATGTTTTGTTCTGTGGGAATTTGGCTGCGGTTTATCCACAAGTCTTTTATGAAAACCGCAGTCTCTCACTTTGAAAAGGAATACGTGCGATAACAGAATAACAATTTTACTGGTGAGGCTGGCAGAATGTCCAGTTTATTTGTGATCCAGATGAGGCAGTGATACTATGTTAATGTCTACTCTTAGGGCAATTAAGCATCCCGCTGTCTTATCTTCTCTCTCTCTGCCAGCCATTTAGGCAATTATGTGATTAGGCAAGGATCGAACTGATGACTGTCTGACGGATAGAAATACTGTAGTAGTTAATGACCCTTCCCTCAGCTCACATATCCACATTCAGACATGCAGAAGAATGCAAGGAAACACCCACATGCTCGCAAATGCAAGCCAGTACAAAGCGCACACATACTGTCTAATGACATTCCTCTCATCGGGTTTTCTCTCAGCTTTCTGTCAATACAGCCCTTTCACAGCTACGCTAATTAGATACAAAGGCTATAACAATATTAGCCTGCTTTTGTACAGAGAGGCCACTAACACTATTAGCATAAAGCAGCTAAGAGTTATTAAAACAGGGGACCTAACAGAATTAGCGTAGGAAGGAGCAGTTTGGTTTGATCTGCTGCTGTGTAGACACTGCTCATTTAAGTAAATGCTGATTTATGTAGGGGGCATACAGAGTCAGCATGCACTTTATACATTAACACCCACATTCTCTTAGCCATCTATGCTGACCTGAAAGAATCCCGAATCACCAGTCGAATGCAACTTTTAGGAAATATGTGTGGTTGATGATCTCAATATGCATTTGAACAATTTGTAAAACAGTTTCAAGGTCAATGAGTCATATGTTAATAGGCTTTGCATACAAGTACAGAATGTGGTGTTACAACACACTGGCAACATGAAACACAGTAAAAGTAATCTATAGCCTAGAGGCATTCTGGCGTCTCTGTGAGGCCGTATTATACCACATTCGCATCCAACCCGATATCATGGGAAGACTTTAAATAGCACAGTATTTTAAGGACATTCTACATGTCATGATAATGTATATTAAGCTTTTTGTGTTTCATTTAATGCTATGTTAAGGAACGTGCTACTGTTAAGCAGATATAAAGGTTCCCATGTTCATAATTTTAGTTTAGTGTGTATGCTTACATTTGCAAATCAGCACAAAACACATAGTGCAGCTGACGCTGACGGGAATGTCATTACTTCTACAGGTATTTGCAATTTTGACCAGATGATGGTATTTGTGAAAAAGTTAGGGGATCACCAAATTTACCTCTGTCCTGAGGGGAACATGAATGTCTGTACCAAATGGAAATCCATCTAATAGTTGTCAAATATGTCACTAAAAAAACGAAAATGTCAACCTCATGGTGACACTAGAGGTAAAGCCAAGGGATAACCAGATCATGTTCTGGGCACCATGAGTGTCTGTACAAAATTCCATTGCAATTCACCCAATAAAATACTAGCCGAGATGGACCAAAGTGGTCGACTAACCAGCAGATCACAACATTGTGAACCCTTAAAGCCACTTTTAGGGTTTACTCTTCAATGCTGCAGTATTTAGTTTTGCTAAAAATTAATGTTTGAATGTGTTACTCCTTTTTAGTCCAAATCTGCAAGAAGTTGTCAGCACTATTAAAGAAAAACTGCATGCACACACACACATGCCTGTCAGCTTTCCCTTGCATCCTCTGCTGGAGGTGTGTGAGCAGTCAGAGTGATGGTAATCTTGACAAGGATGCCAGTTGTAAACCTCTAAACGTATTGAAATGCAAGAGACAAGGAGCAAAGGAAGAAGACGATGGGGACAGTAGGAAAGGGTCAAAGGTTTGACATTAAGGTAGACACTTAATGAAGCAAGCAGGAAAGAAAAGGAGGAAGAAGAGCTGGAAAAAGGGGAGGGAAGTGATGCAGATGTGAGTGGAGAAATATGATACAAAAAAAAGGATCAAACAAATGTGTGAAGAAGACAGGAAATGAGAGGGGAGGACGGAGATGAGACAGAGAAGGAAAGGGATTTTTTATTTTACATCTCCAACTTCAGAGGGACTAGGATTTGTTAAATTACCACATTTTTGCCATACTAATAACCAGTTTCCTTCCTTAAGGATTTATAAATGCATAATGCACTGTGGTTTACACTCAAAAGACTGATGCAGAAGGCTACCTAATATTGTAAATTTGTTTACCGCATATTGAAGCTTTGCATAAATTCAGACACTGACTTTCAGGTGGTGATACCACTCAAACCAGCAGCTGCAATGAGCTCATGAATTTGAACTGACAACTCTTTAATTTTCCCAATATTTACTTTTTTTTCATCTTTTGGCAACTTTAAATGACGTAATTTTAACAGCCATTGCAGTGCATGCCTTATTAATCTTAAAATGAAGGGTCAACCTGAAGAGTCTGATTAAGAAACATCTGCACCCATGCTTCCGTTACAGGTAACAGGAGGAAGAACAGGATAATGTATAATAGAGGAGACTTCAAAGATCATGTTAGTTGAAATGAGAACGGAGTAAAACAGATGATGTCTAAAACATATTAGGACAATCTGACCAGTGATCCGAGTTTAATTATCTGCAAAGCATGAAGCTATGAAGGCAATGATCAGAAAATCAATCACAGCGAAAGACTTGATGCCTGTCGAACACAGAAGATGTAGACAGAGTGCTTTCAGGTCTGTCTTTAAAAAGAAAAGAAATATAAAAAAAACAGATCCTGACACAGAATTACAGAATGCCAAAAAAGTAACCTTTGCTTATTATAAGTTTTTTTCAGGAGACTGACAACTTTTTAGTAGAATCAATTGTTTTGCAGGATTCAAAACATTGGAATGTTTAATAGCTGTCTGCTTTTTGACACTTGCTTTAAAGCTATACTTTATTCATATGGACATACATTTAGATTTTCTCTGTGTTACATTCTATAAGAGGATGCCAGGGTTATTTAGAAGAATACACTATTATCACAGTTACTATTTAGTAACTTACTGTACAGCTTTTTGCCTCCGCCAAGGAGGTTATATTTTCGGTTTGGTATGTTTATCTTTTTTTCCAGGAGGCTTACTGAAAAACTACCAACCCGATTTTCCGACGGGTGTAATCTGGGTCAAGGAAGAACCCATGACATTTTGGAGCAGAGATCACAGGGAACTTATGGACACGGCTTTGGTCCGGGTCTGCCCTCTCCGAGTGCCCTTCTAGTTACGATGGTAATGCACACATCAGACAGTGATGGCAGCCTAAGAAGATACTGCATGTTTAAGCATGAAGTAAACATTATATACTGAAATAAAATGGGTGACATTTATCATTTTAGCTCAATGGAAAGCTGCTGGGATAGGCTCAGTCTTTGGTCAAAGGATGTAATGAAGTTATTCTGCGTGATAGAATAAATGCTGTTGTAGTGGGTCGAACACAGTTCACTATATGTGCAGGTCACACACATGTAATGCTTTCATATGTACATGCATTTAATGTTTCGACTAAATTTATGGGCCTAATAAAACGGTTAATTTATTAACCTTTTATTTAGTGTGACATTTTACTTAAAACCCCCAAACACACCATTTGTGGAAAGTTAAAGATTGAAGGAGCCTTTAAAAAAAGATTTTCCAAAAATATTTAAGCCGTTTTGTTTTAATTAAAAATGTCTCAGAGCTTTTATTTACATACTTAAGGAGCAGAGAGGCGTGTTTCCAGAAGTGACTGTGTCAGGCGGCCTGTAATGAGCTTTGCTTGCATCACTGCTGTAGAACCAATTAGCTTAAAAGGGTTCTAGTAGACTGACTATACTGGATGGATCACTAGTGTACTGATGTGTGCTTGTGTGTGTGTGTGTGTGTGTGTGTGTGTGTGTGTGTGTGTCGGGGTGGGGTCACATGTCATATGCTTGTGTGTGGGCAGGAGCGGTAGTGTTGTGTCAGCACAGATATATTACCCAGATTTATGCTCTCTTGTCAGAGACACACATACAACCCCCTCTCTCTAGGTCTCTCTCTCTCTCCAAGAGCCTCACACTCGTTCCTGCAACTGTTGTGAAATCAGAAAAGCCCAGCATGTTTCTGAAATCAGCTGGGTTTCTTTGTCCTCATATCAAAATATTAATGCTGCTTTACCGCTACTACAGATGTAAGTGAATGTAAAGCTTTATGTATGTAGCACTTCTTAAAACACAGTTACAAAATGCTTCACAAAAGCAAAAAAAAAATATATATATAAATGAATAAAATAAAAATAAATTCAATTCAATATAAAATACAGCATAATGACGGATAGACCAAATAAAAAAATGGACCAAACACAAGACAGGGAAGAAGATCTATAAAAAGGCTTCCTTATAAAAAGGTGTGTTTTTAGAAGCCGCTTAAATCAATCCAAATATTCAACACACTCACTCCCAACTCATCAAGTAGCGCCATTTGGTCAATGCCCCTCGGTATTGGTGACCAACGCACGGGGTACCCCTCTTGCTTTACTTTTGGACAGGTCAGGGACGGTGTGTCAATATATGGTAGTTATATGTATAGTGACCTTTCAAAATAAACTTCCGTTTTCGCAGGAAGTTAGGTTTTCCGAAACAACCACTTAGTGAAGTTAACATCAACCAAGACCGTTTCCTAAACTTAGCTGACGCGCGACTCACGTGACTACAGAGATGAACCGCTTACGTGACTCATGGGACTGCGTGACAAAAAAGTCCAAAAGTCACCAATTACTTTCAGATGATGAACGTTTCATAACAGTGAGTGTGGAAGGAGTACACTGTAAAAGTGAGGACATTTTAAAAAGTCACTATCTTTGATTAACAGCCCCAGAAGGCAGAGAGCAGCGCAAACTGCTCCTCGTATATCAGCTTCCCCCAGCGCTCAGCTGGGATAGTTAAACATCACTATACATGGGCAACCAGTCAGCTAAAGCAGTTGGGAAAAAAAAAAAAAAAAAGAGGAGAGCAACCAGAAGAAGAGCAGGCTGGAGAGCAGACACGACTATAGATGGGCAGGTAGAAAAACAGGATGATGGGATTTTAAATAGGTATCAAGTAGTCAGACTATTAAAACGGTTAAAACATGTTAATTCATTATATTATATATAATAATATAAATATGTAAAATCACATATACTGCTATGTCTCATTATGATGCTGGTCATGATCAACTTGAATGTATTAGTTATGACCATACTGATAATGCTCATTGTTCTGAATCGCTGGTTCTGAGTGCCCTAATCAAATCACTTCAAACAGACTGTTTCAATCACAACTTAAATGTCACAAAGCCACGAGTCATTCACTTGTAATGAAATAAAAACATTGACCACCAGCTGTGTCCATTCGTGATCATGGAAACATTTCTCAACTTGACCAAATTGCAGTGTAGCAAGGCAATGACAGTGTAAAGATGAAATGTGATGATTCAAAATCATACAGACCCAATGTATTAAAGTTGTTCCGAGTGCGGTTAGAATTATTGCTTTTTCAACACATTATCATGTATTCTGGGCGTGCTTTGTTCTCAAATGGCAAGTGTTTCTGTTTATACACTGGCAATGGTTATCTCTCTAGCTGAATTGAGGCACTTCATTTGCGGTATTGCATTTTCCATTTATCATATTTAATTTTAAATCAGTCTAAATCACTCTTCCAGTCTTCCCATAAGATTCACAAATGAGGGATTTCATTCCCACTAAATAATGAATGGATTTTTTGATAGCATTGTCATGGCGATGAGTATTAATGAATATGTGCATAGAGGAAAGTTCAGTGATTAGTGCAGGGTAACACGTCACCTCTCTAAGTCTACTGATCTCACAGAAATATGGGAAAATCACCATGACCTCTTAATGTGGCATTACATGTTGGTGGCTCGTCATGTGTTAAAATGACATGCCTGTACCCAACATATTCTCATACAAAGGTTCGCATGACGTACATTTCTGCTTGTTACATGCATACAGTCTTTTCAAAATAAACTTCTGTCTTCGCAAGAAATTTAGGCAATATGTTAACAGTGCTGTGTTCAAATTGAGTTGTTCTTTTTTTCCCAAGTTGAGGTCAACAAAAATCTCTCAAAACAAAAACAAATACAAACACAGTCTAGACATACAGTAGGTAAAGCTGTTTGAGCGTCTTTATAGGTGTGTGTCTATCCAGTATGTGTGTGCTGCTGTTTGGGCTCCCTACCTGAGCTCCATGCTGACACTGACATGATGCAGATACAGTATTTGTTCCACATTAACATCTTTAAGCACCCCACCACTTCCCTCACACACACATATTTCTGAGTGTCTGACAACAGACTGTAACATTCGGGATTTCGGGAAAGTCTTGGATGCACCACAGCTGAACTTTCCTTATTTCAAAAGAAAAGATATTAAAATTACAAAGTCCTGCTGTGCTGTGGTGTCACCTGCTGTTTCACGGATTTAAATCTTGGCGAAAACACAGAATTAAGAGAAGGAGACAGGGAAAAAGAAAGAAAATGTTTGCCATGTTTGAAGCAGTCGTGAGACCATCTAGAGTTCAGACTTGTTTTTCTTCTTCTTTAATCCACTGCCATAAAGCAGTTTGGAGGGAGGCAGGGGGGAGTTGTCAATTGGTCCATTGGGAATTTGACCAAAAGCCAAGAACAACCAGCGTGAGCCTTGGCGGGCTGATAGCTGCTATGCCTTACCAAATCAATTTAGTAAGCAGTAACATTGTTAAATCAAATCATAACAAAGACTGGAATATTTTTTTCTTCCAAAGCAAAAAGGTTCACTTTGTACTTTTAAAGGTGACTCAAGAAAGTGTTTCTAATGCATTTCTTCCAGTATTATGTATCTTCTATTAAAATCTCAGCACATACTGATCCATGTTAGTTGCTCTTCATTGCACCATGAATTCATGTTTCTGGGTTTCTACAGATTAGCGTTCCTTCAACCTAATGTTGTTTCCTCAGGCTTCCTTATACGCTGATTTTTATCTTATCTTATCTATCTTAGTTACAGATATAGTGTGAAAAATGCCTTCAGTTCTTGCCTATGTTCTCTGTGTCTCTGGGTTGCAGCTGCAGAATCCTTCATTCAGTGACATGGAAGTCACACCGTTGGGGGCAAGGAATGATAGAAGTAGACGAGTGCTACTTCAGCTTTGGTAGCTGAAAACGCCCTTGTTCTCTTCACTTGTATTGTAAACAAGTTATGTTTTCAACAGCGAAAGGGGCATCCTAAAATACGAGTGCAGAGGACGTTATGGACGATTATTTTTAAAGTGTACATTTTACAGTGTTTCGGCTGACTCGGATATTCAGCCGGAGAGGCGGGGACCCTCCAGAACTTGAGCTGCCGAGAGCAAACACTGACTGGTGGAGTCTTTACTCAAATTGCCATCTGATGCTAACAGAAATGGAATCATTCTGCTGTAATGAATGTGAGTGTGGACAGTTTCTGTTGGACGCTGTCGCCGACGACAACGCAGAGAGAGCGAGTCATGTGTGCGTTACAATGCATGAAAGGTTTCTTCCTCACTCGGACACAGGTGTGCTGGGCGATTTTATGGGGAAATTTTCTCATTGGAATTTGCTAATTTAATGGTCTCCCTCCGAAGAAGAAGGGTTGAGAACTATCAACGAGCAGCTAGCAGAACAACTGCTCGGCCAATATATTCTCACTCCCAACTCGTCAAATACTGTCGCTTGGTCAGTGCCCCTCGGCATCACAGACCGACGCACGGGTAACACCTCTTGCGTTTGGATGGCGTGTCAACATATGCTCGTTATATGCAGTGTCGTTTCAAAATAAACTTCACAGGAATTTAGGTTGAGGCAACACAACTACTTAGGTAGGGTAAGGAAACGGTCATGGTTGATGTTAACTTCACTGACTAGCGACTCACGGGGCTGACGATACCGACGAGTCACGTGACTAACAACTGATGAAATTCCGGTCTCCCGGTTGAAAGTCTTGTTTTTCTTTGATCCATTCACCTCCCCTCCTGCCACCCCGAGTAGATTCCCACACTATTTATACCACGCCACCTGTTCCGACCGTCAAATCCCGCTGCGGTTGGGATTACATTGGAGTTAGTTGAAAGCCTGGTTCGTCACATACTATCACTAAGGGGTGCCTCCGTGGGTCGGTTTCCAATACATATTACTCTGTGAATTAAGGATTTATTCCGACCAAATCAGAGTTGCTGATTGTTGGAACAGTGGAAAGACTAACCAGGTTTGGTGATTTTTAATACGATTATGTCCAGTTTGAATAAAGTGTGTTTTTGGAGTTAACAAGGCAGTTAAGTCTGTCTTAGTTTGGTGTAAGATATATAAACTTGAATTCAGAAGGTGTACGGTTGTATTTTTCTGTTTATGTGTAAGAATATTTCCTTCATTGACATTTTGTGAGTTCATTTATCAGATGTACTGTAGCAAACTCGCCGCTTGCACGCAATGCATCCTGTTACATGTATGCACAGCCGGCACGGTTCAGCGAGCAGGATAAATCAGCTTTCTCGGTCAATAAAGCACACACTGGGGAATTAATTTCTTTAGTGGACTTCATTTACCATCAGCACTTTTTGGGCATCCATATGAAAAGGTGGCAAATTGTCCCTTTAATGATACATTTCACTCATAGTGAATCATAGCATGGCTGTAGACTGTCACTGTATGTGTAGACATACAAGTGTAGGCTGAATGTAAGTGTACACTATGTTAGCACATACATTTAATCTTTTATCACAGGTGTAAACACATCATGTACTTCACTGGGACTTCTGTGTGTACTGCATGGCAAAGGGATAAAGATAAAACAAATGGAAGTGGCACAAGATATTTCACAATAAGCAACCAAACTGGAATAAACATGATGTGACAAGGATATAAATCAGCTTTCTGGAACTGCAGTTGACAGTACTCTGTGAAAAAAATAAATCAACGGAAAAATGCCACAATCTGAAGAGGAAAAGGAGACACTTTGTTTTGCACTTGTCAATGTTCTCCATATTTCCTCATGTATAATACCTGTCCAACAAGCTTATATATATTCAATGGAAAGCCAGGTTTGTGAGACAGTTGTGCTGATGAGCAGGGGAAAGTTGTGCTTGTGTTTTTAGAACTGCAGAGTCAGATGTATCATGAATCCCAATGGAAGTCAATCCATCTAGCTATCTAATAAAAGTGAATTTTGTGTATAGTTCAGGCTCCTATATAGTCAAATTTAGAGTGGAGGAACTTTTGATAATGTTAACCTTATCCTGCCGATCATTGTTGAGCACTGACTTTCTCTATGTTGTAGTCTAGTCGGCATGTTGAGCTCTGTGTTTTCATATTGTTAAGGTGGTGCAAAGTGCAATGGCGTGTTGCTGTGTGTGTGCCTTAGTATAGATGACTGCGTTTATGTGTGGACAGGTATCCTGCCAACAGAGATTGGCCTCCCAAGAAAAACAGCATCAGTTGACATTGGGCCTCATACGGCAACATTCTCTTAAATTTATCTTATATTTCCTGAGAAAAAAAATATAAGAAGTCAACTCCAAATGCACCAAACGTTCTTAACCATCTAAATCTGCTCTTACCCAGGTGTGCTGGATGATGAATCCCACTTGATCGTAAATTGGAGGTCTGCGGCCGATTATTAGCATAGGTAATGCCCCCTAAACACTACTGTATGTAAGGGCAGGTGTTGTGCCGTGTGCAAATACTCTTGCACAAGCCCAATAATTGGAGAGATGCCACCAAAAAAAAAAAGGCTGTAAGAAGAAGAACTGAGGTACTGTTAAATAAACTTAAAGTAAATATGATTGGTGTTACAGGTAAAATCAAAAGCCTGGATGGCGAAAGCCTCTAAGAGCAGTATGTACGCCATTCAGAAGCTGAACGCACTCAAAATGTTTTTATAGTCTTAATTGGGATAAATGGACCAATAGTATTTATTTAGCCTACAAATGTAATAATAAAATCATTATAATTACTCTAAAACATAATAATCTAAATTTGATTACTGTTTATGATATTAATGTTTTTGTTTTTTTTTAAAGTTCCTTGAATTTAAAACTGGTTTCTTTGTGTTGGACAAAAGATTTTTGGACAGTGAAAACAACATGTTATTTTCCTCTTATCTTCTTATCTAGTGCTCTCGACCATCCGTACAATTTTCTCTTACCCAAGAGAAGAGGAAAAATAAGAAAACGGTGAATCCCATAAATCAATGGGTGCCAACAAAATGAGAACAAATGCGAACAAAAATAAGAGGAAATCCTCTCTTATATCACATGCACACGTCCCAATATGTGCTAATGTTCAAATGACAAAAGAATTAGGACTTTTGTCTGTCGGGAGAAAAGGAACTAAAAAGTTATATAACGTTGTTATGGAACCACAAAGCCTGCAAAGGAAGGAGGTCGGGATGGTTGGATGAGTCAACAACATGTCTGACTTTAACACGGGGGACTGCTGTTTATGTCCTGTTACCTACTAACAGTCAACGATGGCCCAGATCAGAAAACGTGTAGATGTGCAACTCTGGAAGGCAATTCCTACAGTGTCTTTTCCTGTTAAATTTGGATCACATGCAAACAAATATGGGCATAGAAGTTCGTATATCGTTATTCGCCTAAATCAGTCTCACATCTTGATCCCAAAGAGGCCAGGAATCATCACAGAATCGTCTTTGGTTTGCTTAATGAGTGCGCACTATGCAGCACGTCCAAAAAGTAAATCATACAATTACGTCATCATGAGCTGATTAAAAATGGCATGCATATATGTACAATTTTGTGTGTATGTAGTCTATATGAGTGTGTGTGTGTGCGCTTGTAATTGAAGAGACACCATGAAGGATGTGCGTGAACCACATTCCTGTTATCAGGCATTAGCACTAATGGGATTTTACCCATCACAGGCTCTTTGTGATTACAGTTATCACCAATGGTGACCCTTTCCAACCTCCCCATGGCCCCCATAACACAAATACACTCACACACACACACATCCCAATCCGTCTAGCTCCGGGCTCTACAAACCTCAGTCCACTAAACTGTCATTGCAAGGTTCAGACTTTTTTTGACAGGAGGATGTCAATTGCAATTCTCAGACAGAGTTATAGACTGTCTCGCAGACAGGTAGACACACAGGTAGTCAGAGTGAAAGATACAATGACAGACCATAAAATAGGAGACAAAAATAAATAGATACACGGCAACTCCACTAGTCTGACAGATACGCCAACAGACATACCCACACACCACTGCACATTACATTTAGTTGGGCGTGAAAAAACATTTTTAGAGATCGCGCTGTTCTGAAGGCACTAATTATATCACCGGATCAGTTAAATTTAGTGGATGAGGAAAGTGGAGGCACTGAACCACATCTTTTAAAACTAACATCACTGAATGGAAGACATGACTTACTTACTAAAACTCTATATTTTGTGTAAGGTTTTAATGTGGTGGACTCTTACAACCGGGACAAAAGCCAGCAGGATTGAGGTGTACAGTGAACGTGGTGGAAAAGTGAGCAGCAACACACCAACCATGATTTTTCCAGAGCTCGGGTTTTTACTTGTGACTATAAACAAGTTACAAAAATCACAAAACTCACCAATGGTTAGCAGGCAGATGGACAACAAAACTGGGTAACGCGTGTTGCAGATGCCATGATTGCCTTGACACTAGACCTGATCCGCCTTCTCTCTCTCTCACACACAATATTGCTATTCCCACCTGGCATATATATCTGTGGTCCATACCAACAATGAAGGGCACATACCCACTCCCACAATTAATTTAACTTAAATATAACCTTAATATTTACATATACAACATACAAATAAATATAACATAATGCAGATTAAAATAATTTGCATGATAAATGGAAGAAATATTTACAATTTAAGAAACAAACCCCTCTACCCCACTCCCCCCTCTCCTCCCTGGCACTTGGTTCAGCCTAACAAGCTAATTGAAATCAGCTGGAGACCTGTGGCTGAAGTTTCAGGAAGTAGGCCTCAAAGAGAGAGTTTCCCAAAATAAAAGCACAACATAATAACCTGTATTAGTGCATTTTCTTGAACTTAACACAGTCAATTCACATGTGTGTGTCTTTTCAACTCCATGGTCTGAAAAGTGAAGCCAATGAAGTCTGATTGTATAGAAGTCTATGAGAAAATGACCCAACTTCTTTTCCTGATTTATTACCTCAGTAAACATTGCAAACATGAGTTTATGGTCTCAATCGCTAGTTTCAAGTCTTCCTCAATACACCATGATGTTCATTTAGTAAATGACGGTCCCATTTAGAGTGAAATAAATGATAAAGCAGGGTATGTTTTTGGGCGTGGCTACCTTATGATTGACTAGGTTGCTACCACCAGAGTTGCCCGTGGTTTTGTCTTACAACTTTAACCCTTTCACAGTTTGTTTCCAGCTCTTGAAAGTTAATTGCAACATTTTGGTCGCCTAATAATGTCTATTCAGCATTTGGTTGCACTCCACTCTCTCGTGTCACTTCTGGTTGCAAAAAACAAGATGGCGACGGCCAAAATGCAGAACTCGAAGACCTCAAAATGTCAGTCCACAACCAATGGGTGATGTTATACCTTGTTTACAGTCTATGTTTATATTGATTTGTCAAACAAAGGTGTAACCAATATGATTTATGGCTGCCTTCCATATAGGTGTGTCAGTTCCAGACCCCTGACATTGTGCATGCCGGTTTACTTGTACAGTATGGCTTACTGGCACATTGAGATGGAACGAAGCAATCATCGATATTTTAAATTGCTCAGCCTTCATATTTCACTTGATACACCCCCCTTCTGATTATGGCGACTGTGACATGATCTCCACTGAACAGCAATATGTCATTACAGTTGAAGACACTTTAAGAACACCATGAATAAAACCTGCGGGGCTTATTACCTACAGGTTAAGAACTGCTAACAAAAACAATTATACCATAACATATGCAAGAGGATGATGGAATGCAATTTGAACACTACAAACTAGAGCATCTCTGACAAAGTCTGAACAAAAAAAAATTACACAACCTATTTAAAAGAAAATGTTGTGGTCCGTCAAGTGGGCGACCCATTAAAAGTAAGTGACAGTGTTGACGGGTGGGAAACTGGTGAGGGATCATGTTCTTGTCACAGCACTAGCGACTCCAACTGCTCGGCCACAGCACCTGTGGGGAAACTGACAGCATCTAGAGGGATAGTGTGAGCTTCTGTGTGTGTCACATCCTCCCAGGGAAGCTCCACTCTGTCAGGTGAAAAGAAGTAGCTGTCAACTCTGTGTTTATCAGAGGAGACATGCGGCTGTCCAAACCCTCTGAGGAAACAACAGTGGGATTTAGAAATGACGACAACTCCACATTGAACAGGGCTTCGGTCATTCCAAATTGGGAGAAGAAGGGTGGGGGATGAATTGGTTGATGTAAGCATTTATCCACTTTGTGCAAGAAACGTATGAATTTCATTGGACTTGGCAGAGGTCTATTACGTAATATCCTAAGAAGCACCAAAAATCCGACAGTTCTGGTCACGTCGTGAATCTCCTGTCTCCTTGTCTGGACACCTTATGAACCTGTGTTAAGCCCTAATATGATGGCTCGGCTGGGGATGCAAACTGCTGTCTGTGGGAGTTTGAATGCCAGAGGGCAAGAGGCTGGTTGTGGACAAGATATCTCAAGAGTCTGCCAAAACAGATAATAACAGCCATCAGCAAGGCGTCTGGCTAATATATATAGTTCTAGGATAACAGGGTTGACTACTTTGGTCTGCATGTGTGCACGTCTACACGTGGCAGGTAATTTTGATTAAAAAGCCCCTTACTTACAATAACTGTGTGTGTTCAACCTGAGCAGTCCAAATGAGAACGTTTACTCCCTTAAAGTCTAGGTTTTTTTCATCAAGCCCAATGCCAAGTGAGATAACACCAAAGCAGTCTATAACCATATCAGTCCTCACAAATATATCACAAGGGGTATATCTATTCTGCACTCCCCTCGGTTAGTTCAGAGTGTTCCAGCTACTTTATTAGACATTAAATAAAAAGTCAATGTTCTGAGTTCAAATTGTATTTATAGTGGGGGGATTTTTCCTGTTCAAGAAAAACCTCCTGGTGTTAATGAATCACTGAAGAATGCACAAAGCCGGAATTCCCGTGCGAGTCCTCAACGATAAATTCGATCAGACGTAGAGATGCCCTTTAAGGTAAATGTTTTCTTAAGCCAATTATCCTGAGCAACATTCACATAGTGGTCAAATCTTGGCCTAAAACAGACCACTTCGCTCAATTTCTTTTTTTTTTTTAACAATCGTTACAAACTTGGCTCAGGCTTGTAACAAGAATGTGTCCTCACACACAAACGTTTATTTGTGTGGAGATAGGGAAGTAGTCAATGGTGTATGGATCAGTCTCCTACAAGAAGAAAACACAGAAGAGCACCATAGGAAGCCAGGTAGTGGGACGTCACCCAATCAATTACTTAAAACAATGTGAAACCAGAGACTTTGAAATGCATCAACCACAATTTTTAACGAAAAAAGGTAAACACAGGGTGCGTATATAAGCAGACTGTTGTCATATGCTGTTCGTACTTAAAGAGGACCTATAATGCCTTTGTGCTTTTTCCCCTTCCTTTAGTGTGTGATATAGTTTTTTTAAGCATTCAAAAGGTCTGCAAGGTTACAAAGCCCAAAGTCCACACCAAAGGGAGTCACTCTCTCCCACAGAAACACTGCTCCTGAACTGCCTGAAATGCCTTGATTGAAGTCCAACCTTTTCTTCCGTAACGTGGTGATGTCACCAAAAAAAATACAATTAAATCAAAGCTAATTTCGAGAGATAGCTGGAGCAGTGTACGAAGAGTTCAGTTCGGTTGACCAATCACAACAGAGTGGGCCAGCTGACCAATCAGAGCAGAGCTTTTTGGGATGGTGGAGTTGTTGCATAAACACCACAGGTCCTTGTGCAGGCGCACTGATCGCTCATGTTACTGGACATTCGTAGGAAAATGCACAAAAAAATAAAACAACTTTTCGTAAGACATCATACAAAGTGTTGTATGAGGATACATTGATATAAGTGAATCTACTTTTACAATAAGAACAGTACTGTGCAACAGATTATATCTAAATGCTGTGAAAGTTGACATCTCTGCAAAGATTTCTGCCTTTCTTTCATGAAAGAGGAAATAAAAGAGGTCTTAAAGCTTTAATTCAAACAACATAATCACTTAGCGCTTGATTTAGGAAGCGTTAAGTAGGTCTATGATAGGGACGGCTGATCTGTTCTCATTCAGACTTGGCCTATTTCATGTGTGCTTTAAGGATTTTTGAGGCTGGCTTTGCTTGCACATGGCTTTATTCACACTACTGGTCGGAAATGGCCCTGGGCAGTTCAGATATATATTTATTTTTGTTCATTGATATAATTTATTTAAGTGAGAACGTTTCAGATTTTGAGTTTTTCTGCCTGCTTAGGATCAGGCACACATGGTCACTCTGGCCACTGCTATGGTTAAGGTTTGGTTAAGTTTAGGGACAAACACTTATTGGTCAAGGTTAATAAATGATCTTGGTCATGGTTAAAAGTAACATTGACTGGTATTAATTGAAATGGAAATGAACAGCACCCATATCAAAGTTACACCCTTTTACCGATGCATTTAACCCTGACCTCTTCACCAAGGGGTTTCAGTTTGCCATACCTTGTTCTTGACATTTAATACATTTCCAGGAAAAGAATACAAAGTTAATTGATATGCTTTATTTCCATGTCTGCTGGTAAATAGATGATAATTGGCAAATAACTTCTTTGAAATTTCTTTAAAAAACTCCCTGGATCATTACATTAGTTACCAGGTTACATTTGTGTTGACAATAAGTCCCACAATGGCGAGGTTTGTGCCTGAACAGAAGTGTCTTCTATTAGTTTCGGTTTTCCACCTCCGATGAAGAGCAGCGCACAAGACCAAAAAGGTTCTAAAAATGACTGTGTCAGACGGGAAGTGCTTTGGGGGAACACTGGTAGCTCCGCTGGTGCTGCCCCGAGTGCGTCATCAACAGGAATGCTACAATTTGAAATGGCAAAACTGACTTTTTGATCCCCTCTCGAGCATTGCTCAGCTCTCTTGAACCAAGCCTGGATGTCAGTTTGATGACTGCATGGGCAGGATATAAAGTTAGCAGTGTCAGAGGACTCTCTCCTGGATACAGCTTTTTAATAACACCCCATACTTGTAAGAATTTCATCAGATAGATTTCTTATTATATAAGCAGGAGAATACTTTCTATAATCTGTTTTTTTATACATTTTCACAGAATTTCAAACAATATGTGAGAGGACATTATCTGTGTTCTTTCTCTCTCTCTCTCTCTCTGTATTCTATACTGTGTGTATTCATCCTATGTCTGCATGAGATTTCCCATAGTTGGGTGCACATTTATAATTGCTTGGGGTCTGAGATTCCTTGATAGGACAAGAGGGATGTGAGCACTCAAAAGAAGTTCTACAGATAACACAAAGGAAGAGGAGTGACGTGAGGAAGAGGACAGGATGGGGGAAGAATGGCAAGATGCCTTCTGAGATTGGATTTCTGACAGGACAGGGAGAGAAAATAAAAAAGCGAGGAGGTGAAAGGGGAGAATGACAAAGACATCTTACTGGAAAGGACTGGGTGAGCATCCTGACAAGAAGGGTCACTTGGTACTCGGAGTGAGGAAATGGGATCAGGGAAGGAGGGGGATAAAAATGGGGGGAATATGAAGAGAGCTGAGAATGAGAGGTAAGAGGCGAATTCAGGTGAGGTGCCATACAGAATCAGTGTTGAGTGAAGAGGAAAGGGAGAAATGTGGTGGCAGGGTGCAAGGAGGAAAGACAACAAGGTGAAAAAGGGCAGTATATGAGGAAACATTTGCATTGAAATAAACCTTTGCTGAACTTTTCGGGTGGGTTCTGACGAAATCATAGAATATATACAGAATCTAAAATAAGCAAAAAGAAAACACTCTCATCAAGTCTCTGTCCATGGTGCTGAAACAGTTGCCCCCACTTGGTGTCCGACATTATTCTCAATTTGCTATTTTAATGTTCTTAAGTGTGTTCCTCGCAAAATCATGCACTGATCAATTTTGAGATTTTGGGTTATTATGCTTCCAAAGCACGTCTTATTTTAGACTACTGGAAAGAAAACACTGAAAATACACATTTAGGTGTTTATTTCACTACATTTTGTCTATTTACGTCTGTAGTTTTATTCTACATTGACCAAAAGTTAACAGTACATAACAGCTCATTTGCATAATTAAACATCCATTTTCAGAAAACCGTATAATACAAAAATAATTGTCTTGATTTAAGTAATCAGCTGGGGAAGTTTAATGGTGATATTTATCAGTTTTTTTTTTTTTACACTATTCACCTGTAGTAAAATCATGGGTAAAATGGAGTTGTTATGGCTGTTGACAGTATTTTCTGATTGATGGAGTGATAAAAACCTGTGACTCTAATATGTCATCGATATGAAACAATAATTTTGAACCAAGCTTTATCCATATGTCTGTTCTGGAAAATGTATGCAAATTAACACATATTTGATGAGAGAATGCCTCATTTGCATATTTAAACATAACATTTCAGAAAACTTCAATACAAAAAGTGATTTTCTTAATGTAAGTAATCAACTGGGGATGTTTCATGGCGCTGTCTATCATTTATTTATTTTTTACCTTATGAAACTTGAACGAGTGACTTAACTCCAGTTCCCGTCTTTGTCTCTTTCTGTTGAAACATTCAAAGGCAGTCTCTGCCTTGGTTCCTCTTTAGGTAAAGGGCAGTTCAATGCTTTTAATCTTTTATCCCACAGGGAGAAAAATGTCCTTCCTTCAAATTTTGGTGCAGCTCATATGAACATGTATAACTGAATGCAAGAATACATTTTTGTCAGATAACACTGTAACAAATAGCTCACAGATGTTATCGAACACACTGACACTGATCCATTTTAAGCCTCTTCTTGTATTTATTTTGCTGTGTTTGCCATCTCTAAAATTGACTGCTTTGTTTTTGTTTTTTTGGAAATCCACCCCACAGGAAAGTCTTGCGAGACCTTCCCAAACCTCTTCTTGGTAGTATCATCAAAACAAAGACAAAACTGAATAATGTTTCCCCGCTAACCACTAGACCCAATATTACGTCAATGTAAATGTATTTGATGAGATCATCACAATCAAACAAGCCCCTGAGACCGGTTCTTTGGCTCTAGACAACAGTAACTTGGATGCATTCCTCCAGCGTCACAATTGAGAAGTAAATAAGGGTAAAAGAGTGGATAGCTTCAACAATATTAGTGCATTGACAAATCTGATTGGTAAATGTAGAATTAATATCCTACTATAAATGAGATCACAGGTTGAATACACTGTAGACAGAGGGTGTATGAAAAACGAAATCAGAGGTTACAGGTCCATTGGTATAGAACATAAAACACACCAAAATACATCAATAATGCATGAAATGAATAGTTAATATATTATTTATCTAATTGTTCTTTCCTCTTACATAAAACATGTGTAGTGGACTTAGCATTTAATATGCAAACATGTCGCAGGAGGCTCAGTTTATCTCTTTGTTCAAACTCCGCTCGTTTTGTATCTGTACTGCTGGAAGTAATCTCTCTTGAAAAGCCTCTACAACTATGCAGAAACACTAGTTCACCACTATATACCGGTACTACAATAAAGAGCCTAGATGGCGCAGAATCACGTCCCATTTTAATTTTTTTATAATTTATTTTAATTTTTTTGTCTCATTTCACTGAAATACGCATGTGTGTGTGTTTGTGTGTTTGTATTACATATGTTATGGGGACATACATCTGTTTACACAGTCACATTGTGGGGACTCGCCTTCCTTTTGGGGACAAAATGCACATTCCCATAATGTTATCATTACATTCTAGTGTGTGTGTGTGTGTATATATGTGCATTTGTAAAATCTGGAGCCAAAGCAAGATAGATGCTAGCAAGATATCCTCTTGCTTGCCGTTTTTTTCTGTTGGTTTGTTTGTTTGCCGGGCGCGTTTTTGACCTACAGATGACAGTGTAATGACAAGTGTGTAAGGTCACTGTGTGATTTGTAGACATTATTTGAATTCACTTCACTCTGGAGCCACTGCTGAGGTCATTTGTCTTGTTTCATAACAGCAATCCACAGTGTAAAACTGTCAAAAGTGTTATGGAATTGAATACACTTGAGTTAATAAAAATTGTATTTGAATAAAAGATATGTTTTCCCACAGGTAATATCGGCCTCTAAAATATGCACTACTTGTTTGGCCTTGCAGCATATTGTTGTCTGTAACATTGTGGTGAGATGGGTGAAATTATGAGTCCACAGGGAACCACTTTTCACAGTTGTTGTTTCTTTTTTCTCATTATTTTTAAGATAAAAGACAAGCTGTTACTTTATCCTGACTGCGGTGAGAGCTTTATTTTAGCTGCATGTAAAAAAAAAGGTTTATGTATTTATATTTTATCTTACCAATGGAGCACTTCCTCTACACATCTGCCGAGTCTTAAACAAACAGGCTGCTTAGTGGACCGAGGAAGACATCTGATGAGGTGAGTGCAGCAAAACAAAGCAGAATTTGATTTCACTGTAAATAATCTCACCTCTCTCTCTCACACAAACACACACACACACACACACACACACACACACACATAGAACAGCTGTTAGTGCTAAGACTGCAGTAGTAAATTCACACATCATAAATCTGTTGTTTCTACTCGTGGAACAGGCGCCATGCTCTGCAGCTCACATGCATCACCACTGCAATCAGTAAAAAGCACATCAAACACATACACACACATACACACAAACATGAACATGCAGGCAAACAGAAAAAAAGTAGACGGTGCATACAGTCAACGCAAATTAATTTTCCTGCACTTTGATTAGTGGAGCTGCAAGCCAGTATGCCAACGTGCCACACTGTAACGCACCAAATGACATTTCAAATGATCACAATCCAGCATCATTAACTTTATCCATGATAGTGCAGATATTCATAAACTTAAGGGTAGACTGGGTTACATTTTCCACTAATGGGAAATAGTTAGTTTCAAAAGCCACTTTAAAGCTCCATTATGCATTTTTAAATATTAACAGTAAATCAAATGCCTTTCTGCAATTAGACAGAAAATAGATCTCCCACTCTCCGCCTCTTTGCAGCTTTCAGCAGTTTTCAGCTTCTCAGTTGGGATTACATGCACACTGCATGGTTTAAAAAAAAGTCCAACATTTTGCAAGCCAAAAAGACTTGAGACTAAAAGACTAGTCTGTACCGACTGCAATGCAAAAACATCCATGTAAATATGCGATGCTCAGAGCTAGTGACGTAGAGTAAAAAAGTGAGAGCAACTGCAAATAGTGGGCGGGTCTAACAAATACCGGACTTTTATCCAGGAGATTGGTTTCCATTTCCCAAAGTGTTGTTGATATACTTTGAAGTTATGTTAGTGACGTTTGTGACTTGTTTTCCGTGGTTAAGTTACATTGTTGAAGTACATATTTTCCTTAGTTTACAAACTTATTTAAAGCCCAACCATGATGTCTTTCCTCAACCTAACTAAGTTGTTTTGTCGCCTAAACCTAACTGCGGCCGTTGCCATTGTTTTGTCGCCTAAACCTAACTGCGGCCGTTGCCATAGTTTTGTTGCCTAAACATTACAGTGAACGTTTCACTGTAGCGACGTGGCATTAAATGACACGCAAAAACACATTTCACAGGGTTAAGCCCCTGTCGTATAAATGACGCGCGAAAAAGCCTAAAATGCGTTATAATGACACTCGGAAATGTTGGTTTCTCTTGCTTTCCCAAAGTTTTTGCCCTATGCTCCACCTGGATGTTACTGTGTGCCACAATTCCAGCCATTTAGGAAATTTTAGTATGGGTAATTTCTGATTGGCTACTTGTATATACAGTAGTAATAACCAATTCTAAGTAGTTTGTACAGGTTTGGTTACATACCTAGTTAAAACAAATATTCTATAATATTCTATCTGTTTACAGTCCGTGTTACTTTCCAAAATCATTGTGTGCATCCTTGGGGTATGACAAACGCGTTAAGTGCATTTCCTTCCACATAAAACATTTGCAAAGCCGGTTTCTGAAAAGAATTTGAAATCCAGCCTCCGTGTTTACGAGCTTGCGTCTTCTTCATCCCTGTCTTTGCTGGCGCATTGCAACATCTTGGCGTATTAACGGCATCTGTTGATCAGTATAATGGTATGAAAACATTGGCAGGAATGTGTATTGCGTCACCCATGTGCGAACAGATCCTTGTAAACAAAACTGGGACACACTCATAGAATAACAACTCCACAGTGCTTCAAGATGTCTCAAACTCCACAGGGAACATTCAATGTGCAGTAGCTCCTTCAAATAATAGCTTTAATTGTGCTTGTAAATTTGAATACATATAAACTAAGATATGATTTTGTTAGAGAGTGCTGCATATCATTTTAAAAGCATGCTATAAAGTGGTAATAAGTTACCTAGCTATATAAATATTGGAGTAAACTCAGGCTGCACACTTACATTTTACAGGCATATGTGCTACTAAGTTAGAAAAAAAGGGAGGCAGTTAAAGTCCTCCTTCTAAAATAAAATCATAGCCAATGCAGATGTAAATAAATGTTCAGGGAGTCTATAGTATGTGTGTGCTGTTGTGCATGTGTGTGTGCGGCCCATTGCCATATTGATCACTTTCCAAAAGCTGCATGCTCAGGGATTGTGGTTTATTTGAGTATGAGTCTTCCCTCCCATACCATCTCTTACTTAAAGTATGCATCTGGAATGGGAAAAGAGAAATTGTAGGAATGGGGGACACCGTAGAGATGTAAAAAATAAAAGGAAAGGCAGGAAAAGAAAAAAAAAGAAGAAATTGAAAGAACGGCAATTGAAGTGAAAAGAGATAGAGAGGGGGAAAAGGAAAGAAAGAATCATGGCTTCTGAACAAGGGCCAGATGTAGAATTAAAATTCCCTGTTTTAGTGTTTAGTATGCTGAACACATCGTGGATCACTCATCACTATCCAACCGCCTTGGCACTCAGGCAGCGCTCTCTCTCTCTCGCTCCCCCAGTCTTTGATGCCAGCTGAGCTGGAGAAAGGGTTGGGACATGAGGAGGGGCTGGGGGAACCACACAGTGCAGATGTTAAGTGTGAAGTAGAGCTGACGTGCTGCGTGCAAAATATTTCACGAGTTTAACCCTGTGGGCTCACGTGGAGGGGGAGATTGTTGAGCAAAAGCTTGCAAAACAAGAATTGGTGCATTACTTTGCAGATGAGGAGTGACACACACAGAGACTCATCAGTCAAAAGCTTTCTGGCTTTTGAGGTGATTTGGGCTTTCAGCTTATATCAACTTGAAAGCCTACAGACAGATGCAACATGAATATTGGAGAGGGACATGTTGGCATAACGCAGAGGTCACCGGGGGCTTATTACTTTTTCTTGCATTAACATGTGGCATTTCTGCCATTTTTATTTAAAATGCTGAACTTCCTTTGAAAAATATTGAAAAAAGAAACACTTCAAAGCAACATATTTACAATTAGGTTATGGCGTTATGCATGGCTGAACAGTCAGCAAGGGCTACTGCACTTCATGGTGCACAGCACTTGATTATCTACTAATCACGTCAGTTCTATGCTAAGCAGCATCTAATTAATACTCAGAGGCACTCAAATCCCCTAATGCCCCACCATAACCAACATGATATACTGTAGCTGTCATCACCAATTGTGCTAATTAGTATATTGATGAGATGAAATCATTCATTTGTACAGTAAATATTGCACTTTTAACAGACTTGTTCCTACATATGTTATGGTATTGAACTCTGTATATCTGTGTAGCATACTAGGTCATGTACCAAATTAGTCCTACACAATTGGTTAATGCATTTTTTTTAACCTGCATATTGTGAGAGGAAGCCAGATGGTTTGTACAAATGTGATTATAGGACGCTATTAGGTATAAACTATTGTAAATTATCCACATGTGCTCAAACCAACTATAACACCACAGAGAGCCTGAAAAAAAACACACACACTTCATATACTCATATTTGGGTGCTGTAACAATGGGCATCTTCTATGGGCCACTGGTGCTATTTTAGGCCTCGCTTAAAGCTAGGGTTGATATTCTTGAGAAACTAACAATAGTACGTTAGATTTTTAAAATGATCCAACAGAGAAACCGAGCCCAGTGTTGCCAACTCTTTCCCAATGTAAGTAGCTTGCAGCACTAGCTCCAAACGTTGCTAAATCTGGCGAGAAAGTTGCCAATTTGGCTACACTGACAATCCGTCCCTTCAGGCCTCCCTTCAAAGCCACTCCCCCAAAATTATCATTGTGAACGTAAACAAAAAACACGGCTATTTTCATTACTCACAGCTGTCAGCTTGCGGAAGACTCCGGTGAAACGCAACGAGTGTGCGCAGGTAGGCAAGTAAGTGGTAGACAGGCAGGTAGCTCGTCAAATCATTTCATTTGTCCCGAATGGACAGGCCTATTACAGTCCTGTAACTGCCACAGATAGTGGATATATATATATATTTTTTGTCAGAGCTTTTGATGTATTGATTGCTGTCGTGCTGAATGGTTGAGGGATGGGAGGGTGGTTCAATTTGCTCAACTACAGCCTGGGCATAAGGCTTCTTGTGATGTGCTTTTCTAATACTCCCACAGTCCAATGTGAGCCAGGCCATCATCATTGTCCACATTTCCTAATCAGCTAAAGAAATAAAAAATACAAAAAAAAAAGGTAGTGAATCGTTTACGAGGAGTTCAGTTTCCCAGAGGGATCGTTGAACAGCTCGGTGGAGCTCAATGGTGCTAATCGGCATGGCAACAGACAAGATAAGATGGCATCTCCGCCTTGCCTGACAGCTATTATTATAACCCTGTTAAAGAAAGCTACCGTCGTGGTAATCACAGCCCGGCAGAGTCCACAGGATGAAGATGTTCTGTCTGTATTTTTTTGTGTGTATGCGCGTGTGCATGCCTGAATAAGTAAGACAGAGACAACACAACAACAAGGAGAAGTGAAAGAAGGTATAAGAGATAAGGAGAGAGAGAGATTTATCAAAGGACACAGACACCTGTTTATGTTCAGTCTACCAAAGTTGATTTTTCTGACAGGCTGGAATTCCAATTAGCACACAGGGGAATGCAACTATTGGTAAAAACAATCCAATTATTGTTTGCAGCAGATGTTCTTTCTAGAAAACAATACGCAGTCAGAGACTGTTTAGTCATTAGCGATGTGGCCTCTGGAGCAACAACAATATATGGTTAAAGTAAATGTCCCTAAATCCCTGCACACCCCCAGTCCACATTTCCCATTTCTAACTGCCTGTCTCCGTCTCTTGCTTTTTTATTTCTTTATTTATTTTTTTGCTGTCCATACAAAGATAGCAAAACAATATGAGGCCAAAATATGAGTCACCACCGGTGTAGTGGTGTATCATGCTCGATGTCCGCCTCTGCAACCTTATACATTGATATACTGGTGAATTTCATTAACAGCAGTTCATTCCGACACTCTCTCTCCGACATCCGTTTTCTTAGTGGATGTTTTAATCTTTCTGTGTGATAAATTATAGTATTTAGAATCATTTTTTCACACAGAAAGTTGCACAAGACAGTGTAAACTCTTTCTCATCACTTTACAATTGAATATAAATATTTGTTTATTTAGATAGCACTAAGTAAGGACTACAGACTGCTTTCTCGTCGCTCGATAATCAGACTCAATTGCTATTTTGTTTTCACTGCATTATTCATTAACTGTGTTAATTTTTTACCCTTCAGTCAGTGGTGAATAATGTTTCCATTTCGTCAACATCATATCTGTCAGAAGCTGCGTTAGTGGTTGCTAAGAGTGGTTAAGTACGATGAAAGAAAGATGTCACTTTAAGAATTGCTATTTCTGCGAGTCAATATGCAATCTGGACAGCTGTGTCAATCTCATCTCACACTTGTTGCTTTTTTGAACGACTTCTGGTTCTGGCACAGGATGATGCCCATTCTGATTAGCTCGGTTGGTCTCCAAAGTAACATATCTGAATTGCTGAAAAAAAAATCGGAAACCAAGCTAGCTTTCTGCTAAAATACAAAAATGACAAGATAATGGTTGTGGAAGTAAATGGAAGTATTTTATTACATTTCGAGAACATTTGGAGATTCGGTTTAGAAATGCAGTTCTTTTTTTAACAGTTAGGTTATTTCGTTTTGTGCTATTTCCTATGTTTATTTTTAGTGTACAAATAATTGAAATGTGACAGCGCATGGCAATTTTTGATATGCTGAGCCCTGACGTAAACATCCAAAGTCTGGCCACATGCTGAGAGCATGTCAGAGGACAGGGAATCTATGATTTTGAGTGGTGACAGAGAGCTGGATGACAGATAACTAGCTGAGGAAGGCTAAAAAGGGGTTTGGTCATAGATCTATGTGATGCTGTGCGGTAATGACTTTGCTGTCTCTATTTAACCCGCCTGTCTCGTGACAGACATACACACATACGAACAACAGTTCACACAGAGACTATCACACACACACACACACACACATGGTCACAGGCAGAAACAAACTATCTCGGATGTTCAGAAGAAGTGATCAGGATCCCATCTCACTCTACCAGCGTTCCCATCGGGCTTTCTAATTGCTTGATACGGGTTCTAACAGGATTTCCCCTCACGGAGCCATTCCAGCTCTGATTGGTTAGAGGGTCCTGGAGGGCACACTGGAACGTGGGGGGTCAGAGGTGTCATCATGATCAGGAACAAAAAAGAATGGGAGAAAAGAGATGGTTTCCACTCACACACGGAGACTGAAGACAGAATGGGTCTTGTGGGATCATATTACACAGAGGGGCGAGCAGAAGCAGTGTGCGTTATCACACTGCAGGAGAGACATCCATGAATGATCGGACTAATGATGCTTGTTTCTGTGTGTCTGTATGTACTGATTCATTTCTTCTTTTTTCATTGTTATACCCTTTGTGAGGACTGTTTTGAGTTTTTGGAAAATGAGGACATTTTGGGTGTTCCTCACATTTTAATTTAAAGTTAAGGTTAGGACAACGTTTAGGTCAAGGTTACAATAAGAGTTGATGTTATGCATTTAAATGTGATGGTCAAGGTTAGGGTAAGGTACCAGGGAATGCATTATGGGCCTTAAAGTTCCATATGTATAAACCTGAAATGTCTGTTTGCATGCAAAGATGTCCATATACAGTATGTGCATGCTTGTAAATACTGTAGGTATGTGTGTGAGCACATCTCTGTTGTTTTGCAACTGCAGCTTCATGTGTGTATCTTCAAAGAGTATGTGCATTTGTGTGTAAGTTTGTGTGTTTGTGTGTTTTCACCCTTGGTGCACACTTCTCAATCGATTCACATCAACATGGGAGTGGGCAAATATGCTTCATTTATGCAAATGTATGTATGTATTTATTATTGGAAATCAATTGACAACACAAAACAATGACAAAACTGTATGTGATTATCATGAAGCATGCATGTCTGTAAAGGGGAGACTTGTGGGTACCCATAGAACCCATTTTCAGTCACATATCTTAAGGTCAGAGGTCAAGGGACCCAATTTGAAAATGGCCATGTCAGTTTTTACTTGGCAACATTTTGTGTAAGTTATTATTCAGTTATTATTAGTCAAAATGATTTATCCTCCTTTGCAACGAGGTAATGATACCAGTATCTTCACTCTAGCTTTAATACTGAGCCCGCTACAACCTAAAAATCGCAAGTTGCGTT
>CAKALG010040673.1:0-17280 GCA_916700815.1 Helicolenus hilgendorfi | reverse complement strand
CCTTCAGCAACAGGGAACCGGGCGTTCAACTAACTCCAACGTAAACCCACCAGCGGCGATATTCAACAGTCAGAGCAGGTGACGTAGTATTAATAACATGAGAATGGATGGGTCAAACAAACAAGACTTTTAATCAGGAGACCGGTGTTTGTGTCCCGCGTGAAACTAAAAGTAACGTTGACTTATTTTATCTCATCAGTCGTTTAGTACTGTCAGTTACGTGAGTCGTCAGTGAAGTTAACGTCAACCACTACTGTTTCCTAAGTGGTGTTGCATAAACCTAACCTTGTGTGAAAACGGAAGTTTATTTTGAAAGGTCACTTTGCATGTAACGAGCGTATATTGACACGCCGTCTCTGGTCCGTCCAAAAGTAAACTTTGATAAACGCGGAAGACGATTCAGTTACCTATAAAATACACTCAACTTGTTATCGATCCCTCCTGGCCAGACAACAGTGAAAAGAAAAGATGAACCGCTGTGCCATTTCTCCAAATGTAACGCATGATAAATCAAATGTAATGCTGGCCATTGAAGCTACTCAGAGTGCCTCTTTTTTTTATAGTGTCATGACCTTGACAGACTGGTTGGTGACATAAACGACCAATGTTGATTATTTACTACCTCACAGCAAATGATGAGCATGACAGACGGAGTAATGGGATTTCACTTATAGGCAGTATTCTGCATGGCGGAGATGGTAGAGAGCGGCGATAGAAACCAGATTCATCACACGGAGAATAGTAATCAGGCTCAAAATGACCTTCTGCCCTGGAAGCACAGTGTTATTCAGTGTATGATTTATTTGGTTGTGTGTCACGGCTGTAATAGTGATGTACTGTAGATGTTTGCCAAAGCAACAAAACGTGTTGAGAATAATCGCGGGCCTTTTGGCTCTTTGGTGGAGAAGCAATGCACATTTCTGCCAAATTAAGTGACACGGGGAAGATGTTGAAATGACGACAGAAGAAACATACAATAGACAGCGTGGCTTTGACTCACAGGCAGTCTGACGGGATGGAAATGTTCAAACAAAGCATGAATGGATACTCCCACACACTTACTCCCACATCGAAGTGTCACTATAATGACCCTAACTTAAAATGCAATTTCAGCTTCTAAAAATGACTCACTTTATCTGAAAACCAAGGTCCTTAAACATCTTTAATAACGTTTTTATTACATCTTGAAAGACCCTCCAGTCACACATACTCTAAGAGTTTTATATTTGATCCTAACTAGCGTTACAAATGCCTCGAATTTAACTTGACGACACTGTTGTCACCTTGTTCTTTTGTATCAATGTTTGCACACCGTTATCCTAAATCTTATTTCTAATTGTGTTATTGACGTACATTACTTCCTATGGACTGTATGTTATCAATAATTCCAGCTGGCAGTCAATATTTCATCACATCCCTTTGGCTATCTACACTGTCACACGTCGATGATTAAATCCTGGCTGATGTGTTATCACCCACAGGAATACATGCAGGTGAACGCAGCACTGAGATATCTGACTGGAGAAGCTTTATTACTTAATGTAATTGTATTTAAGTAGAAGCACAAGTGCTTTGTTATTACTCTGTGATAAGTAAAATAATATCTTTAAATAAGCTATGCTAGCGGCTCCGTGAGGCTGCCACAGTGGTGCTTGCTGCTAAACGCTATCATCGACGTGAAGACAGATATCTAACAGTGTCCAAAGACCGGAGTGGTTTTTCACCATACACTTCATTTTTTTGTGTCTAATTAGCTGAACTGTCGAAACAACAAAAGAAACATGTCACATAAATACAGTCCTACAGCACAATTAAAAGGTAGCGATTTTTACAGTAGTGGTATGTAGTATTTCCGTACAAGCATACATATTAGGGCTAAAACTAACAATTATTTTCATTGTCGATTAGTTGTTTGCTCTATAAAATGTCAGAAAATGGTGAAAAAAATGTCCATCAGTGATTTCCCAAAGTCCAAGATGACGTCCACAAATGTCTTGTTTTTTTCCACAACTCAAAGATATTCAGCTTACTGTAATAGAGGTGTAAAGAAACCAGAAAATATTCACATTTAAGAAGCTGCAATCAGAGACTTCTGACTTATTTTTCTTCAAAAAATGACTCAAACCGATTAATTGATTATCAAAATAGTTGGCGATTAATTTAATAGTTGCGCGCTAATCGATTAATACATAATTAATGCAGCTCTAACACATAAATATTTACAACGTAATAAACAATATGTTGTTGGTAAGCATTTAAACTTATTTAAAATATTGCCGTCAACATGTTTAGCAAGCCAATTTGCACACCCAGTTAGCTCTTAGTTTGCTTAAGCATTCAACAATTCTCCGTAAAAACAACTAAAACCAGCATAAATTCCCTGCAATTAACTTTATACTTGTGTAAGGCTGCATCTAACGATTATTTCCATCATCGATTAATCTGCCGATTATTTTCTAGATTTATCGATTAGTTGTTTGGTCTATAAAATGTCAGAAAATAGTGAAAAATATCCATCCCACTTTCTCAAAATTCCAAGGTGATGTCTTTAAATGTAATTTAAAAAACAGAGAAAAGCAGGAAATCTCCGCATTTGAGATGCTGAAAACAGCATTTACAGACAAATTATAAGTGTAAGTGCTGTACTGTATGCTTGTTACAGATACCATGCAGCTAAAATAGACAAGGAGGTGAAAAACTACCCTAAACGAGACCAAAACACTGATATGTAGCCGGCATAATGTTTACCATGATTCACCTTCTTACTTTAGAGTGTTGGCATTCTAACATTTGTGAACTACACATAAGGGAGAGCTGAGGCTGATGGGAAGTCATCAGTTTTACAACTATTTGTTCACAAACCAACAAGTTAAGTACACAAATTAAACTGACGATTGCACTCAATGAAAAGTTACAAAATGTTAAAAGTAAATTAATGCTAAGAGAAACATGTAAGTCTGCACCAACTTTCATGGTGATGCATCCAATAGCTGTTGAGATATTTCATTCTGGACCAAAGCGATGGACCGACGTTGCCATCCACACAGCAGCGCCGCTAGCGTGGCTAAAAAGCGTGCAGCAGTTCCACCTTTCTGGTGTATTCGTTCACTTTTGACAGAAAACATTAATTAGCTGAAATCAATAGGGTCCCATTAATTATTGAGCCAGGAAGGAAATTCACAAACAAACCATTAACAATGTGTAAAGCATGACTGAACGCTACCATTACCATGTACCGTTCTGATATTAATGCCCTCAGATCTAATTAAGAGAAGGGGAAAAACAAAAAAGTCCTTATTTATTTTAAGAGGTCATTCCAGGTTACTTCAGTACAGTCAGGTATACGTCATCTTTTTTGATGTTAGCATTGCTGAATATGGATATTTACTCAAAACGTGTTCGCTTGGGAATCATTTTATGGGTTTATTTATTGTTTTAACGCGTTTCACTTTCAGATATTGGAAGTACACAGACCTTTATAATTGTCCCTATGCAGGGGACCAGTCATGGCGGGCAAAGTTGGACGTGTCGATGAAGACTATAATCAATATCGTTAAGAGTTATTATCGGCTGTGCTGTTGCCGCTGAGCTTGTCACGCTCCTAAATTATATAAAATAAAGATGAACAGGATTGAAGCATTAGCTGCGGTGAACTGCCGGTGCTACGGGTGCCTTTGACGTGCATCAAACACTTAACCGTGGTATCAACTGGGACTCTTTGGTATCCAGCGTTTCAGTGGGTGCAGTAAAACATCACAGAGCTTTCAAATAAACCCTGATAACCTCTGATCCGCGTGGAAGAAACAGACCAAGGATTTGCCTCAGAAGCCGAACCTTGCTGGAAGTTTTCTCACAGTAACTCAGCACGCAAATTTCTCTCTCTCAGGCTGCCTTTGAATACAAGTTCACTTCCTCTCACTCCCCAAGTGGTGCACTCACTGAATCGGCCTTTTTTAATTCCTTATATGTCATTATATATGTGGATCTGCTGTTCTTTACCATGTTGTGCTCTGTGGTCAAATTCAAGTTAAAGTTCTCATCTTGATTTGTTTCATTTCATCTGGTCATATTTGTGATTCATTCCTTCTGTTATTTTATCACTTTGTTCCTTCACTAAATGAGATATTTTGTTTATACTAACATTAGTTTAGATTAGGGCTAGGCAATATATCAATATTATATCGATATCATGATATGAGATTATGGTCTTAGAATTTTGGATATCATAATATGACATAAGTGTTGTCTTTTCCTGGTTTTGAAGGCTGCATTACAGTAAAGTGATGTCAGCTGTTCTATTATTTGCCTTTACCCATTTAGTAATTATATTCACATTACTGATGATTTATAAAAAATCTCATTGTGTAAATATTTTGTGAAAGCACAAAGAGTCAACCCTATAATATCGTCACGATATCAAGCTATTCGCCCAGCCCTGGTTTAGATCCTGTTCCTGGCTGGGTTTTAAATAATCTGCACAAGCTCAAGTTTTTACAGCACTACAGAGAACATTGTGGGATTTTCAGAGTAAAAATAGGGAGATAAATGTAATTCGTTTATCCAGGAAAAGATCTTAAACTTGCCGATAAACGTCAATGACCAGATTAGCTCTACAGTATAAGTGCACAATACAGTCCATTTATACGAAGGGTTTCACTGTAAAACACAAGTTTAGAGAAAAAATAATCTATGTCATTGAAGATATTAACAACCTTTTCTTTGCAGTAATCCAACAGAATCACAGCTGAGTAAGCTTTGCCGAATGGGCAGTATACCGGACACATAAGAATAAGCGTGTTTCTGCTATTTAAAGCTTTAACTAGGGAGTGAAATCCTTTGAGATTAAACAGAGGCAGAACATACTTCACATTTTTGCACCTTTAGCCAGAGAAATCCTTGAAGAAATTTAGGCATTGTTCCACCAATCTGTCCTCGTTGTACGTTTTAGTGTTCACTGCTGAATCTTGAATGACCTGTTATACAGTATTCGGGACATATCGTTGTAAATATCTGACTTCTATCTTTTGTTAGCTGTTAAAATGTATCCTGTTCCTGAGTCATCTTGGCAGCTCTTCATTTAAAAAAATGCACACTCTCAGCTTGCCGTTTTGTCGGACCTTTTAAATCCGACACCGAGCTATTTTCCTTTTGAAACGTGTTCCACATTTACTTTGAACAGAAAATTTACACTCTGGATGCGAGTCTCAGCGGGTAAACATTGGACTCAACTCAAGTTTTATTCCATTACTTTTAACAAAGATGCTCTGGACGAAAACTCTGATTCATTATTCATTTTTTTTTTTTTTTTTTAGTATGCATCCCTTGTTGAGGTTGAATTGACCTTGTAATGTAACTTTCCATCTTCGGAGTTGTTATTTTATTGGCATTTTGGTGAAGTGGGTAGCACAGTTGAACTGCAGCCACAAAATGGATTTCGTGATACAGATGCCCTGGTTCTAATTCATCCGTCCATACAGTCTCTATCATTAAATAATCATTTGTTCATTGATTTGTGTGCTGATATTGAGTGAGGCAAAATTAATGCAGCAGTCAATAAGACTGCATTCATCGCGGTTGTTCACTCATTCCATCGATTCTTAATAACTCAACCTGAGAGCTCTCTAAGGTTATAAATTATGATATTGGCATATTGCTGGTGCTTTTATTCACAGTGACTTACACAGTAAGTGAACAGGCAGGGTTTGAGTTTAAAGGGATGGTTCAGGTGTTTTGAAGTGGGGTTGTACGAGGTACTTGTCATAGTCAGTGTATTACCGACAGTAGATGGCGGTCGGCACGGCAAGAAACAGACTGGAGTACCAACATGGAAGTAAAGCAATGTGCTGCTGTGGACGGGGCCGTTGGCAAAACATATTTTAGCCACCTAAAAGAAAGGCCCACTCACTGCCGTCAGACAGCCCTTTCCGACGAGGAACTGAAGCCGTTGTAACCATCTATGCTCTCTGCAAATCCACCAGACCAACCCTGTCTCGATCTGTTACTTAGTTTGTGTTTTTGTGTGACTCTGGTGAAACCAAACTAACCAAAGTCACACATTAACACAATCAAACTAACCATTCAAGGCAGTGGTGGAGCAGCAACTCCTGTGTTCTGTGAGTTAAAATTACTGATTCCTTTCAATGGAGTCTGGTCGTTTTGACGAGAGCATAGATAACGGCTTCAGTTCCCCGTTGGAAACTGACTGTATAGCTGTCCGACAGCGACGTAAACTGGCAAAAATATTCTAAATATAGCGTACACTTAAACTGGTATTGATTATTTTAGGTGAGCCTTTCTTTTGCTGCTGCCTGTCCACAGCAGTACATTGCTTTGCTCTGTCATCTACTGTAGGTAACACACTGACTATGGAGAAGTACCTCATACAACCCCACTTCAAAACATCCAATCTATCCCTTAAGGACACATGAATGTTCATAGTCAGACCTGCAACTTTAGAAATAATCTCTAACCTCGTGACCACATGCCTGTTTCTATAATCTTTGTTATAATCTTTAATAATTATTGGTTTACTCTTTTACAGTTTTGTCTATATGTCCACATTCTTTAATGTTCTTTTTTTGTGTCCTTCAGACCTGATCCATTGCACCAATGAGCTGAACGTCAGCATCCCCCACCTGGCAGACACACTGCTGGAGCGCACAGCCAGCAACAGCTGGATAGTGGTTTTCAAAGCGCTCATCACCACACACCACCTCATGATGTACGGCAACGAGGTGAGCTGAGCACGCCGACACGTGGGAGCCCAGAGAGGGCAAAGAGTCTTTTTCAAATTCTCAAAATGACAAGAAAGCAGTGTGTCATCTTGACATAACAAGCTTTGTTTTAATAAGATCAAAGATGTATTATGTGGCCACAGAACAAGCTCTAAAAAATATTCTCATAGCAGTGATTTCTTTAAATGTATTCATGAATATTGCTCTCACAAACAGTGTTAAACTTTATTTATTTCAGACACGCAAGCGTGAACAGGTGGCTACCTCCAGGTCTGAAAAGTGAAGTCAAAGCGGAAGTGTCTTAAACTTGTATTCTTTCTAATGGCCAGCAGAAAAGAAGTCTGATTGTGTAGCAAATGAGCCTACTTCTCACTTGATTTATTACCTCAGTAAACATTGTAAACATGAGTTTATGGTCTCAATCGCTAGTTTCAAGTCTTCTTCACAGCATTGTGATCATTTAGTAAATTATGGTCCCTTTTAGAGTCAAATAGACCATAAAGCAGGGGATGCTTTAGGGCGTGGCTACCTTGTGATTGACAGGTTGGTACCACGGCGTTGTCCGTGTTTTCGTCTTATAACTTTAACCCTTTCCGTGTGTGTTTTTAGTTCATGAAAGTTAATTGTAACATTTAGTTTGCCTAAAAGCGTCTTATTCAGCATTCGGTTGTGAGAGCTCCACCCTCTTGTGTCACTTCTGGTTGCAAATAACCAAGATGGCACTGGCCAAAAAACAAGATGGTCGCGGCCAAAATGCCAAACCCGAGGCTTCTATGATCGTGAAGCAAAAACCAAACTGACAGCCATAAATCAATACGTTTGAATGGTCAACTACAATAACCATCTATGCCCGGATTGCTTTGTCCAGTTACTTTTAAGAGTGGTACGATGTAAAATATCAGCTTTGAGGACGAGCACACTAGATTAGCACTGAAATGATTTGTCAATTTTCCATTAGTCAATGGACAGAAAACCAATCAACAACAGATTAGGTAATCTATTAATTGTCGGGAAAACAATTTACAGATTTATCGCTAATGTAATGTTAGTTGCAGGCCCACACAAGATGATAAACTATTAATGAAGAATCAGTGCACACAGGAGTCAATGAAAGGATGAAACAAAGACATTTCCTGTGCAATCTAAAGCTCCCTACGCCGCCGCCGCCCCCACACACACAAACATGAGAGACAGACTGATTGCCAATCGGCTAGCCCGAGTCATTGATCTGTCCAGAGTCTGACATTTTGCTCACCAGGTTGTAGCAATTTCACTCCAACTCTTGCAGCGAGTTTCTTTGAAGCGGTATCTTCCACGTGTCCAACAAGGACTGATGATGTACCCCGCTGACATTTCAACAGCCAGTGTGACAAATAACTTCACTCCGCTTGCTCACACTACAGGAGCAACAACCGAAACATCAAACATGTGAAACGATGAGCGTCTCCGACTACAGAGAGTGATTACAGTGGGTACATTGACCCTCTCAAAAGTATTCAAACAAGAACGTTTTTGCAACACGAATAGTGAAATGATGTTTTGAATTTACCTAACCAGAAAAACTGTGAGGGTTAAAGCCCGATGAATTTGGGTCATGTCTAGAAGCTAACCTGTGAGTTGAGGGAGCTCTCGCAAGATGGTTAAGGTTAGGCATTAACCTCAAATAGTTAAGGTTAGGTATTAACCTCAAATAGTTAAGGTAAGGCATTAACCTCAAATAGTTAAGGTTAGGTATTAACCTTGGATAGTTAAGGTAAGGCATTAACCTCAAATAGTTAAGTTAAGGCATTGACCTCAAATAGTTAAGGTTAGGTATTAACCTTGGATAGTTAAGGTTAGGCATTGACCTCGGATAGTTAAGGTTGGGCATTGATCTTGAATAGTTAAGGTTCGGTATTAACCTTGGATAGTTAAGGTTAGGCATTGACCTCGGATAGTTAAGGTTAGGCATTGACCTCGGATAGTTAAGGTTGGGCATTGATCTTGAATAGTTCAGGTTAGGCATTGACCTCAAATAGTTAAGGTTAGGTATTAACCTTGGATAGTTAAGGTTAGGCATTGACCTTGAATAGTTAAGGTTAGGCATTGACCTTGAATAGTTAAGGTTAGGCATTGACCTCGGATAGTTAAGGTTAGGCATTGACCTCGGATAGTTAAGGTTGGGCATTGATCTTGAATAGTTCAGGTTAGGCATTGACCTCAAATAGTTAAGGTTAGGTATTAACCTTGGATAGTTAAGGTTAGGCATTGACCTTGAATAGTTAAGGTTAGGCATTGACCTTGAATAGTTAAGGTTAGGCATTGACCTCGGATAGTTAAGGTTAGGCATTGACCTCGGATAGTTAAGGTTGGGCATTGATCTTGAATAGTTCAGGTTAGGCATTGACCTCAAATAGTTAAGGTTAGGTATTAACCTTGGATAGTTAAGGTTAGGCATTGACCTTGAATAGTTAAGGTTAGGCATTGACCTTGAATAGTTAAGGTTAGGCATTGACCTCGGATAGTTAAGGTTAGGCATTGACCTCGGATAGTTAAGGTTGGGCATTGATCTTGAATAGTTCAGGTTAGGCATTGACCTCAAATAGTTAAGGTTAGGTATTAACCTTGGATAGTTAAGGTTAGGCATTGACCTTGAATAGTTAAGGTTAGGCATTGACCTTGAATAGTTAAGGTTAGGCATTGACCTCGGATAGTTAAGGTTAGGCATTGACCTCGGATAGTTAAGGTTGGGCATTGATCTTGAATAGTTCAGGTTAGGCATTGACCTCAAATAGTTAAGGTTAGGTATTAACCTTGGATAGTTAAGGTTAGGCATTGACCTCGGATAGTTAAGGTTAGGCATTGACCTCGGATAGTTAAGGTTAGGCATTGACCTTGAATAGTTAAGGTTAGGCATTGACCTCAAATAGTTAAGGTTAGGCATTGACCTGAAATAGTTAAGGTTAGGCTTTGCCCTTTAATAGTTTAGGTTAGGCATTGACCTTGAATAGTTAAGGTTAGGCAGTGAATTTGAATAGCTAAGGCTAGGATAGGTTATCGGGCAGCGAGTCTTGCAAGAGTTTTTGAAAGTTTTTGCAGATTCCAGATCAGATTTCACAATTTGCTGGTTACCTTCTAGACACAACCCTGAATTGGAACATTTACTTCCTTAATGTAATGTATTTCCTCTTAAAACAGGATGCTGAAACGGGATCATTGTCAAATTTAACACTGACCTTGAAAAACAAGGGCAGCTACAGTTTTGGGGGAAGTCAAAGTGTCCATTTCAAGACTTTAAGTCACAGACTGTATATAAGAAGTGGACGTAGACACCGTGACGTCACCCGACTGCCGTTTTGAGGCCTTGAGTTCAGCATTTTTCAAGTTTAAGGCACTTCAGCATTGGCTTCACCTTTCAGACCTGGATTTTGCCCACTGCTTTAAGTCAACAAACTGTGAAATGCTTATAAAGCTGCAACTCCAGTCTAAAAATGAACCCTTCACTTTACGTGACAGACACTGTTATTGTGTCTGAATGGACATGACTGAATATTGTCAGACAACAGCATCAGATAAGACACTAACTCTTTCCTCTGTCCTTTCTTCCATCAGAGATTGATGCAGTACCTTGCCTCCAGAAACACGCTCTTCAACCTCAACAACTTTCTAGATAAGGCTGCACTACAAGGTGATTTAATGCCATTTGGCTTTTTGTAAACTCAGCAATGCTGTACGTCTAACAAAATGACTTTATGTCGGACTCTCCCTGGCTCTGTAACACTATCAATAAGCCCATTTCAGAGCCGAGGATTGAAACGCAACAGATAAATGTGGCTTTTGTTGGATACAAGAAGCTGCTGAAGGTTACTGAAAGTGGAAACACATGCTCTGTGACTTTGTAATTAAATATATTCACAAGTGAATAAATCGGAAAGGAAAATGGCGCAAGGGGCCAGTTTGGAGAAAATCTGATTACTCATGGAGAAGTTAGTCCATTTCATATGAGAGGGATTATGGCTTCGTAACCTGGTTAGAAAACAGGCCAAGGTGATCCGTCTCTAACTGCAGCGCCTCCTCTCTGCCCCCGCAGGGTATAACATGTCAACCTTCATCAGACGCTACAGCCGCTACCTGAATGAAAAAGCCATGTCTTATAGACTAGCAGCAGTGGACTTCACCAAGATGAAGAGAGGGTAACAAACTCAACACACACTAATTACACACACATCACATACTGTATACGCAGAAGCATTACGGGCCTTTTTAAGGCGAGACACTACAGGTGGAAATAAAAAAATAATAATAATTAACTACTAGATATTGCCATGAAACTTCCCCAGTTGATTACTTACATTAATGCAATTATTTTTTGTATTACACATTTTCTAAAATTGTATGTTTAAATATGCAAATTTGTCATTATCTTATTAAATATTGATTTCCAGACCAGAGATCTGAACATTGGATAAAGCCAGGTTCAAAAGTCTTGTTTCATTTTGTTGAACTCAAAAGGTTTTTACAGAGGAGATTTTGGATATCTCGTTTTATCACTCCATAAATCAGAAAATACTGTCAACAGCCATAAAAAAAAAAAAGCATTTTCACCTTTCTTTAGGAATAAAATGTTCTACAAATCAGGCTGTGAATTATATATGAACAAACCGCTCGTTAAAATTCTTCAGAATATTGTAGATAGGAATGAAACTGGACAGTTTGGTGAATGTATAGTAAGTGTTACTGAAGCGGAGATTTCTGGCTCAGAGTCTGAGAGAAAACTCATTTTGAGAAAACGGCCTTTAAAAGATATGTATTGTAAAATTCCATCCATTTTGCAAGACACTACAGATAGAAGAAATGTAACTAATAGATATCACCATGCAACTTCCCCAGGGAATTACTTATATTAAGACTTTTATTTTTTGTATTACAAGTTTTCTGAATTTTTATGTTTAGATATGCAAATGAGGCATTATCTAATGCTAACTTTTGGTGAATTTAGAAGAAATTAAGACGTAAATAGACAAATTGTAGTAAAATAAATACCTAAATGTGTATATTGGATGTTTTCTCTCCACTAGTCTGAAATAAGACATGTTATGCAAGCAAAATAGCCCAAAATCTTGAAATTGATAAGTGCATAAAAGACAGTTTTTTTTTCCTAGTAGAACTGAAACTAGAAGAATGTGTTAAAATGAACACAGCTTTCCTGTCGCTAATCCACACTAAGAGCGTATACCGTAGATCAGTGGGACCTCATTACACGCATACACACCTTAGCCTACAGGCCTGATATGTCCTGTGTGTGTGTTTTGCATGTGTGTTTGTGTGCATGTATTCTTGTCTGTTACCAGGGCCGACGGTGTGATGCGCACCATGAACACAGAAAAGCTGATTAAGACTCTGCCCATCATTCAGAACCAGCTGGATGCACTGCTGGATTTCCAGGTAAAGACATCTGGAAGACACAAAGACACAAGACTCGTATGTAAAATACTGAAATATCTGGATCCAATCTGAGTCCTTTTCTCTCTCTCTCTCTCTCTCTCTCTCTTTCCTCCAGCCCAACTCCAACGAGCTAACCAATGGAGTGATCAACACAGCTTTCATGTTGCTGTTTAAAGACTCCATACGGTTGTTTGCTGCTTACAATGAAGGTGTCATCAACATGCTGGGTAAACCTTACACACAGTACAGCAGATACAGTTGTGTTTATGCAGTAATCTGCCTCCGATGTCGAGATCACAAGACTGCAGTCTGACGATTAGAACGAGCGAACGTCAGATTGTTTCAGTTTTTCTCAATGAAGATGTCCAATGATAGCTTTGCCTGTTCGTCAGCGATGGAAAAATCACTCGCCCTGGCTCTTTTTATGCTGAGTTTCGCGCACCTCCAACCTATTTTCATTGGTCAAAATCGATGCTGACAGTTAATCAATATCGTGCTCAATGTATTAGAGAGCGACATCGCTTGTAGTATTTCTGGAAATGTTTTCACGCTCCATTCGCCAGAGTTTGTTCGCTCCTATGTTAGGAAGAGGTGTGACCAACCGGATGTAGACTGTGGGTATAAGCCTGCCATTGGCTGCCAATTCCAGCCATTCCGCTATCTATATTGCAAGGACACTGTCGCTACATCCTTAGCGCCGCCCAAGACGATTGTGATTGGTTAAAAAAAATGCATACAAGCCAGGTCAGAGCGTTTTTCCCCACGATACCAGAATGATAATGTGTGGAGCCAGACCTTTCTTTAGCGCTGACACAGCGCTGTGGCGGTAGGTCTGGCTATATGAGACTAACAAGACTGTAACTCCACTCAATCCTTCTTTAAGGGGAAATCAATCCCCCCCCTCGACTGTCTCTAAAAGTCCAATTAAAGATCACCTTCTTTTCTTCCATTAATTATTAAGCCAGTGAGGAGTCAGGGGCTGTGAACACACCATCAGACTCTTTAGTGAGGAGTTCATAAAATGATTCATTACTTAATTGACTTGATCTGAGGTGCTTCAACTATGGTTATAGAGTTACTGCGACTCTTTATTGCAGCCTGCACGGACACCAGATGTGCCGGTTTATCGGGACAAATCAGTAGCAGATTTGATTTTGAAGCAGTTTTTATGAATGTTTGGACTTTTTAACATTGTCATCTAGCACACTGGTTCCCAACCTGGGGGTCCTGACCCCCATTAGGGGTCGCAAAAGCTTCACAATGGGGACGCCAGGGCTTCTTGATTTTAAAGGGTGTACGACAACTTTTTTTTTTTTTTAAATAGAGTTGGCCTATATCAAATCAAATCAAATCAAATCAATTTATTTTTGTATAGCGTCAAATCACAACATAAGTTATCTCAAGACGCTTTATATATAGAGCAGGTCTATATCTCAGCATTTCATTCATTTCTGTGGTACCAATACCACGATGTGTAAGTAATCCAAGTAAACGTCATTCATTTAAAATCTTACTTAAGTAAAAGTATTGTAATCAAAATGTAATTAAAGTCTCAAAAGTAAAAGTTTTTTTGTGAATTATATATCATTATATTTATATTTTATATTATATCAGTAGTTCAGTTCAGTGGTTCCCAACCCTGGGGTCAGACGCCACCAAATAAATCTGAGGGGTTGTGAGATGATTAATCGGTTAGAAAAAAAAGAAAAGAAATAATAATAAATAATGTTTTTGACTTTTCTCTAATCTTTGATGTTTAGTGAAATGGAGAATTTTGATCTCTTCGGGATTCAAAGTGTTATTTAAATTAAACTATTTGACAAATTTTGGGGTGCAAACTAGAGCAGCCATTGGTTTAATTTTGAACAAATTGTATTTCATAAACTGATAATATGTTTTTTGTAACTATATCTGTTAAATACATGTAGTGGAGTAAAAAGTACAATATTTCCCCTCTGAAATGTAGTGGAGTCGAAGTATAAAGTAGCATGAAATGGAAATACTCAAGTAAAGTACACATACCTCAAATGTGTACTTAAATGCAGTACTTGAGTAAAAGTACTTTGTTACTTTCCACCACTGTTGTTATGAATGACTATAATATGAAATATCCATAAAATATGTCACTTAGTCCCTTAAGGAAAAAGGTAGGGAACCACTGATCCAGCACCTCAGTGGGCTAAAATAAATCCTAATGAAGTATTTACTGATAGCAAACATGTACTTGTTCCCTTATTTGTGAATAAATAGTGATGTGGTGCTGATTCTGGTTTTCTGATACACAGAGAAATACTTTGACATGAAGAAGAACCAGTGCAAAGAGGCTTTGGAGATCTACAAGACTTTCCTCAACAGGATGACCAAACTGTCCGAGTTTCTCAAAGTCGCAGAGGTAACGTCCGTTTGTCCCGCTGCTCCTCCGCGGAGGAAACGCGGCGTTTTCACACCACCGGAGAGGGCGAGAGTATCTGTCTGGGGCGAATCTCAACGGCCTCCTATAAAAACACAGAAGAATTTAACGTGAAAATCCACTGAACACCTGTTGAGATTCGCTCCAGACCTGTGTAACCCTTCGGATCTGATTTACGGTCGATATTTTCCAACCTAAAACTGACCGTAGATCAGCGTCCAGGGGCTCTCCTTAATCTTCCAAGTCTTTTTTTTTTTTTTTTTTGCCTCTAGATTTCCCTCCTGTTTCTGTCCTTCTCTTGCTCTGACCTGGGGAGGGGGTTACTCCATGACAAGTGATTAATGGCTGAGTCTTAGCCTATCAGAGAGCCACTCGTGTAGTGCTTCCAGTTGAGGGACCCCTCGCGTGCTGCCTGTTCACATGCCTGCACTGCATGCCCAAGCAAGCTCTTTTTTCTATCACTATCTCTGTCCTCCTCTCCTTATTATTTTATTTCCTCCCTTTTCTTTAAAAAAAAATATATATATATCCTTGCTAGGCTTCACAGTGAATATAAACAGTTTTATTATCCCGTGCGCCACCTTTAAAGGCTTTCTCTCTGCTTGGTTTCGTTCCCATTTGGAAGGTTTGGGGTGCAGCCGCTCGATCCAAAGAAAAATAACAACAACAGACTAACGTTGACTTTAAGGACCCATTCATTTTACCTGTCTAACAAAATGTGTGTTTGTCTGTTTGTGTGTCATCTGTGCTCCCCCCTTTCTCTTTCTGTTCAAAGTCAACATTAGTTGAGTGTCTTCCTTTTGGATGTTTCTTACCTCGCAGTCACGTGACCTGTTGTCTGCCCTGCCTGTTCAATCAGTCGGTGTGCTCAGCATTCATTTCAAACCAGTCTCCAGATCTCAGTGTGTGTGTGCGTGTGTGTACTTATAAGTGTGTGTGTACGTATACTGTGTATATATATAGGTGTTTGTATGCGTGTGCATGCGCCCTCCTCCTCTGTTGTCTTTTATTTGTTTTCCTTTCCAGCCACTGCATGAAGTAATGAATGCTTGGGTTTGATTCTTCTTTCTCCCTCCTCCTCCTCCTCTTCCTCCTCTTCCTCCTTCACACGCCTCTTCCCTTTTTTTACTCTGTTGGGTTTATTCCTTGTTTTGTTATTACATTTGGTTTATTTTTTATTTTGCCTCCCTCCTCCCTCCCCTACCCCTCCCTCCTTTTTTGTGACACAGCGAGTTGGGATAGATCAGGGCGACAGCCCCGATCTCACACAGGTCAGTCTACATCTCATCTCAATCAGTCAATCAACCAGTCAGTCAACCAGTATTTAGATCCGTCCAGTCAATCCCATAATGCTTCATTCTTAACGCTCCCGTTCCCTACTCACCCTACAGACCTGCCCACACTGCAGCTGCCCTGTCCTCCTCTCGTCTTCACTCTCCTTAACTCCTTCGCCTTTTCTCCTTTTCTCTAGAATAGAGAGGAAACAATAAATGAAGACCTGCAAAAGTACATTTATGTTTCACAATTTTTAAGCACAGAAAATTATTTATTTTTTCTTATTTGAATCAAAACAAATTTTACTATTAGGGATAATTTTGAAAGCAGCTCTAAAAGTTTTTAGCCTCTTGTTTTTTTGCACATTTCTATTTTAGATGTCCATCACCGGGGCTTATTATCTGTCTGAATTTCCCCAGCAGTATTTCTGGCATTTTCCCAGTGTAAATATCAAGGCTTGTCTCTTCATTATCATATAAATAAGTCAGCACAGCTTTATGAAATAGTTCTTTTGCCCACATAAGCAGTGTTCTAATCATTTCCCTGAAAAGATTATGTCCCTTTGCATTAGCTGTGGGGAGAGCAGCGAATGGTTTTTATTAAATAGGTCTCTGCAAATATGACTTGGATAGGTGTACATAATGCCATCATAAGCACTGCATATCATGCTAAAAGGCCCCAAATGCAATATATCCTTTTCAGTGGAACCATAAATTGGATCTTTACAATATGACAAATCAAGTAACAAACTGAAAAGGGTTGAATTTTATGAATTAAAGCCATGTTTGTAGTGCTCATGAAGACCTTATATGCCCTTGTTCAACAACATAGTGACCCATGCCTATACTGAGCTCTAGATATGTGTCTGTTTTACTTTTAAACCTTTAGCATATTCTAGATTTCTCTGAAGAAGGATATCCAGAATTCGCATTTTACTCTCTTTCCCCCTTAAAATAAGTATATGAGAAATCTTTTCTTTGCTTGTTGTGTTTGCGTTGTGTTCTCTGGTGCTGAAATGTAAGGCTCTGGATGAAAACCGTGGTATCACATAGTGGTCCAAATGAACCCACCCATCCTTTTTGTTTTACGATACAGAGCTGGCCAGCTGCTCAATGTGTATACCTGGTTTTTCACCAGATGTTTACATTTCACGGAGTTAACTTCCTTGGCTTCCAGTGAGATACGATTTTGGTATTTATAGCTTTAGCTGCTGCCTAATTTCCAAACTTAATCAAATGAATTAATTTGACTTTTAACCTAACGTGGAATCCACCAGTTAACTCTTAATTTTTTGGACTGTGATTTTCTTTACACGTATGCGTGCGTTAAGTGTGTGTGTTTATGAGAGCGTTTGTGCACTGCTGGCCTCTGCATGGGCTCGCTAGACGGTTCAGAGACGTGTTTGTTGTGTTTCTACTCTGGAGCCCTGCCTGCAGC